>CAUZLF010000761.1:143709-303902 GCA_963580285.1 Lucinisca nassula
TGTACTTTATTTCTCGGCCTATGGTGACAAAATTTGGAACAAAGATATGCATGATATCCAAATTTTGATCTGATCCCCTTCCCCCCCCCCCCACCCCCAACTGGAGTCATGGGGTGAGGTCAAATTTAGAAAAAGGTGGGTCTTTGCGATGGTGCACCGTCGATATCTCTAGGTGTGTGTGTGCGTGTGCGTGTGTGTGTGTTGTTTTTATCGCCACAAAACTAAGTTTACCTCTATGCCCCCTACATTAACGAAAAATGCAACTCTTATCCTGCTGCATGTTCACGACAACCTTTTTCTTTGCAAACAGTGTAGATCCAGATCAGATGCCCATCTGGTCCGGGTCTACACTGTTTGACATTCAATTTATGAATTTGTAGAATAAATTACATCAAGTAATGTGATTGGTTCATTGTAGCTAAACTGAATTTTCAGCAACAGAAGGCTTAATAATCCCGAAATAAAAATCTCACTTTGAGGAAAACTTCGAGTGAGATCGGTGATGCAATTTTTCTTATTTCTACTAAAGCAGAAAAAAAGAACAAACACTATTTTAGGCGGTTTTGACCAATACCCGCAAACTTTTCTTGAGAAATGGTTAGTAGGTTAGTTGTTTTGTACTGCAACGGCCAAATCAAAAGTTTTTGTTTGTTTGATTTGAGGTTTAACGTCCTCATCAACACTGTCATTTTGTAGACGTTGCTTCCAATTTTGTGGGACATTTACCCGACATTGAGATGAAATGACATCTCAAGCCCTCTTGCCCTATGAAACCAATAAGATTTATAAGCATGGACGGTCCGACTCGCACCGCTTTGCCTAGGCAGGCTTAGACCCTCAGCTCTGCATGGAAGCATCATGCAGTCCATCTATTTCTGCAAGCCCCGATTGGCGGGGGGGGGGGGGGCCGCCAAATCCAAACTACTAAGGTCCTATCGATGAGGACAGTTTACCTTTGCACAGTTCTCCTGGTATACGCATTAGGGAGAAGATGTCCGTAGAAACAAGTAAGAAATCAAACCACTAGTAATCTTCTGAAAATGATCTCTTGGAGCCATGCATGGAACGTATGACGCTATACGGAGATGTTCTCCTGGCTAAACTACGAGGTCTGATTGATATGTCGTGAGCCTCATATTGAAGGATTTGAATTTTGTGGGACATATTGTATTATTTTTCAACATAATCCCCTTCAGTATCTATACAGTTTTGCCAGCGTTGTTAAAGGACCCCAGTTCCACTTTTGTAGAACTCCTTTTCTTGGCTGTTCAGAAAGTCATCCACTGCTTTATATGACGTCATCATCGGACTGAAAGTGGATGTCTGAAATAGCCGTTTTCAGTTTTGAAAATAGATGAAAGTCTGATGGAGCGATATCAGGTGAATAAGGCGGATGCTCAATCAAGTTAAAGCCACAATCGTGAATGGCAGCCATAGCAATGACAGACTTGTAAGCAAGAGCATTGTCCTAATGGAACAATACACCTTTAGTGAGCTTTCTGCGGCGCTTAAGCTTAATACATCAGAAGTGAAGCATAGTATGAGTCATTGATTGTACCTTTTGGAGATAATCTATGAGCAGAATACCATCTGCAGCCCAGAAAACCGAGGCACGAAACTTCCTAGCTGATGGAACAGTATTTGCTTTCTTTGGCGGGGGTGGGCCAGGGTGCTTCCATTGTTTCGATTGTTGTTTGCCCTCTGGGATAAAATGATGGACCAATGCTTCATCCATAGTAACAAATCTTCCTCAAAAAGGATGCACAAATTAGCATGTGATAATGTGCGCCTGATGTGCTTCTGATCAGAAGTCTAAGTATCCATCGGGCCGAAAGCTTTCTCATTGCAAGATTCTCTGTCAGAATGGAATGTACTCTTTCCTGTGAAATGCCAACTCTACTGGCTATATATCTTTCTGTGACTCCATTGTCAGTCATAACAAGAGGACAACATGGACTTTATTGACCATTTCTGGGGCTGCAACATTGACAGGCCTTTCAGGACGGGGGTGATCTTCAAGGCTCTGTCTGCCGCGCTTATATTCCGCCACCCACCTTTTCACTGTATAGCATATGAAGGGATATCTTCCCATAGCGTTGCTACCATATCATTATGGATATCCTCAGGTGTTAAACCTTTTTTATGCAAATATTGGATAACTGCTCTTTCACCGATTTTATCCATTTTGCAAAAGCTGTTTGTCTTGTTAACTTTAGAATGCTACCTCGTCGATATAAACTGACCAAATGAGACTAGTCCTTGGGTACACGGCCCTATATAGTCAGAGAATAGTAGGACTTAAAAAGAACACCCCTGCGTACCTCCTTCAGTACGAGATTCACAACATACTTGTATCAATCAGCCCTCGTACGTCGTGCGTTAAAGTATCGTTAAAACTCCATTTTTAATACAATACTGATAATTTGTTGCTCACATTTGTTTTCAGGAAGGTGAATTTGGTGTGATTTTCGTTTTTCGTTTTTCGATATTCATTTTCAGGTGAAGTTAGTTTGATTTTCGTTTTTCGTTTTTCGATATTCATTTGCAGGGGAATTTGTTTTGATTTTCGTTTTTCGTTTTTCGATATTCGAATTGACATTCAAAATCCTAGTTTGACATTCGATTTGGCGAAGAAAATTGTATTTTGACATTCAAAATCCTAGTTTGACATTCGATTTGGCGAAGAAAATCGTATTTTAACATTCAAAATCCTAGTTTGACATTCGATTTGGCGAAGAAAATCGTATTTTGACATTCAAAATCCTAGTTTGACATTCGATTTGGCGAAGAAAATCGTAGTTTGACATTCAAAATCCTAGTTTGACATTCGATTTGGCGAAGAAAATCGTAGTTTGACATTCAAAATCCTAGTTTGACATTCGATTTGGCGCTGAATATCGTATTTTGACATTCAAAATCCTAGTTTGACATTCGATTTGGCGAAGAAAATCGTATTTTGACATTCAAAATCCTAGTTTGACATTCGATTTGGCGAAGAAAATCGTATTTTGACATTCAAAATCCTAGTTTGACATTCGATTTGGCGAAGAAAATCGTAGTTTGACATTCAAAATCCTAGTTTGACATTCGATTTGGCGAAGAAAATCGTAGTTTGACATTCAAAATCCTAGTTTGACATTCGATTTGGCGCTGAATATCGTATTTTGACATTCAAAATCCTAGTTTGACATTCGATTTGGCGAAGAAAATCGTAGTTTGACATTCAAAATCCTAGTTTGACATTCGATTTGGCGCTGAATATCGTAGTTTGACATTCAAAATCCTAGTTTGACATTCGATTTGGCGAAGAAAATCGTATTTTGACATTCAAAATCCTAGTTTGACATTCGATTTGGCGAAGAAAATCGTAGTTTGACATTCAAAATCCTAGTTTGACATTCGATTTGGCGAAGAAAATCGTAGTTTGACATTCAAAATCCTAGTTTGACATTCGATTTGGCGAAGAAAATCGTAGTTTGACATTCAAAATCCTAGTTTGACATTCGATTTGGCGCTGAATATCGTATTTTGACATTCAAAATCCTAGTTTGACATTCGATTTGGCGAAGAAAATCGTATTTTGACATTCAAAATCCTAGTTTGACATTCGATTTGGCGCTGAATATCGTATTTTGACATTCAAAATCCTAGTTTGACATTCGATTTGGCGAAGAAAATCGTATTTTGACATTCAAAATCCTAGTTTGACATTCGATTTGGCGAAGAAAATCGTAGTTTGACATTCAAAATCCTAGTTTGACATTCGATTTGGCGCTGAATATCGTATTTTGACATTCAAAATCCTAGTTTGACATTCGATTTGGCGAAGAAAATCGTATTTTGACATTCAAAATCCTGGTTTGACATTCGATTTGGCGAAGAAAATCGTAGTTTGACATTCAAAATCCTAGTTTGACATTCGATTTGGCGCTGAAAATCGTATTTTGACATTCAAAATCCTAGTTTGACATTCGATTTGGCGAAGAAAATCGTATTTTGACATTCAAAATCCAAGTTTGACATTCAATTTGGCGCTGAATATCGTATTTTGACATTCAAAATCCTTGTTTGACATTCGATTTGGCGAAGAAAATCGTAGTTTGACATTCAAAATCCTAGTTTGACATTCGATTCGGCGCTGAATATCGTATTTTGACATTCAAAATCCTAGTTTGACATTCGATTTGGCGAAGAAAATCGTAGTTTGACATTCAAAATCCTAGTTTGACATTCGATTTGGCGAAGAAAATCGTATTTTGACATTCAAAATCCTATTTTGACATTCGATTTGGCGAAGAAAATCATATTTTGACATTCAAAATCCTAGTTTGACATTCGATTTGGCGAAGAAAATAGTAGTTTGACATTCAAAATCCTAGTTTGACATTCGATTTGGCGCTGAATATCGTATTTTGACATTCAAAATCCTAGTTTGACATTCGATTTTGCGCTGAATATCGTATTTTGACATTCAAAAGCCTAGTTTGACATTCGATTTGGCGAAGAAAATCGTAGTTTGACATTCAAAATCCTAGTTTGACATTCGATTTGGCGAAGAAAATCGTAGTTTGACATTCAAAATCCTAGTTTGACATTCGATTTGGCGAAGAAAATCGTATTTTGACATTCAAAATCCTAGTTTGACATTCGATTTGGCGCTGAATATCGTATTTTGACATTCAAAATCCTAGTTTGACATTCGATTTGGCGAAGAAAATCGTAGTTTGACATTCAAAATCCTAGTTTGACATTCGATTTGGCGAAGAAAATCGTAGTTTGACATTCAAAATCCTAGTTTGACATTCGATTCGGCGCTGAATATCGTATTTTGATATTCAAAATCCTAGTTTGACATTCGATTTGGCGAAGAAAATCGTATTTTGACATTCAAAATCCTAGTTTGACATTCGATTTGGCGCTGAATATCGTATTTTGACATTCAAAATCCTAGTTTGACATTCGATTTGGCGAAGAAAATCGTAGTTTGACATTCAAAATCCTAGTTTGACATTCGATTTGGCGAAGAAATCGTAGTTTGACATTCAAAATCCTAGTTTGACATTCGATTTGGCGAAGAAAATCGTATTTTGACATTCAAAATCCTAGTTTGACATTCGATTTGGCGAAGAAAATCGTAGTTTGACATTCAAAATCCTAGTTTGACATTCGATTTGGCGAAGAAAATCGTATTTTGACATTCAAAATCCTAGTTTGACATTCGATTTGGCGCTGAATATCGTATTTTGACATTCAAAATCCTAGTTTGACATTCGATTTGGCGAAGAAAATCGTATTTTGACATTCAAAATCCTAGTTTGACATTCGATTTGGCGCTGAATATCGTATTTTGACATTCAAAATCCTAGTTTGACATTCGATTTGGCGAAGAAAATCGTATTTTGACATTCAAAATCCTAGTTTGACATTCGATTTGGCGAAGAAAATCGTAGTTTGACATTCAAAATCCTAGTTTGACATTCGATTTGGCGAAGAAAATCGTAGTTTGACATTCAAAATCCTAGTTTGACATTCGATTTGGCGCTGAATATCGTATTTTGACATTCAAAATCCTAGTTTGACATTCGATTTGGCGAAGAAAATCGTATTTGACATTCAAAATCCTAGTTTGACATTCGATTTGGTGAAGTAAATCGTAGTTTGACATTCAAAATCCTAGTTTGACATTCGATTTGGCGCTGAATATCGTATTTTGACATTCAAAATCCTAGTTTGACATTCGATTTGGCGAAGAAAATCGTATTATGACATTCAAAATCCTAGTTTGACATTCGATTTGGCGCTGAATATCGTATTTTGACATTCAAAATCCTAGTTTGACATTCGATTTGGCGAAGAAAATCGTATTTTGACATTCAAAATCCTAGTTTGACATTCGATTTGGCGAAGAAAATCGTAGTTTGACATTCAAAATCCTAGTTTGACATTCGATTTGGCGAAGAAAATCGTAGTTTGACATTCAAAATCCTAGTTTGACATTCGATTTGGCGCTGAATATCGTATTTTGACATTCAAAATCCTAGTTTGACATTCGACTTGGCGAAGAAAATCGTATTTTGACATTCAAAATCCTAGTTTGACATTCGATTTGGCGAAGAAAATCGTATTTTGACATTCAAAATCCTAGTTTGACATTCGATTTGGCGCTGAATATCGTATTTTGACATTCAAAATCCTAGTTTGACATTCGATTTGGCGAAGAAAATCGTAGTTTGAAAATACGATATTCAGCGCCAAATCGAATGTCAAACTAGGATTTTGAATGTCAAACTACGATTTTCTTCGCCAAATCGAATGTCAAACTAGGATTTTGAATGTCAAACTACGATTTTCTTCGCCAAATCGAATGTCAAACTAGGATTTTGAATGTCAAACTACGATTTTCTTCGCCAAATCGAATGTCAAACTAGGATTTTGAATGTCAAAATACGATTTTCTTCGCCAAATCGAATGTCAAACTAGGATTTTGAATGTCAAACTACGATTTTCTTCGCCAAATCGAATGTCAAACTAGGATTTTGAATGTCAAACTACGATTTACTTCGCCAAATCGAATGTCAAACTAGGATTTTGAATGTCAAAATACGATTTTCTTCGCCAAATCGAATGTCAAACTAGGATTTTGAATGTCAAAATACGATATTCAGCGCCAAATCGAATGTCAAACTAGGATTTTGAATGTCAAACTACGATTTTCTTCGCCAAATCGAATGTCAAACTAGGATTTTGAATGTCAAACTACGATTTTCTTCGCCAAATCGAATTTCAAACTAGGATTTTGAATGTCAAAATACGATATTCTTCGCCAAATCGAATGTCAAACTAGGATTTTGAATGTCAAACTACGATTTTCTTCGCCAAATCGAATGTCAAACTAGGATTTTGAATGTCAAAATACGATTTTCTTCGCCAAATCGAATGTCAAACTAGGATTTTGAATGTCAAAATACGATTTTCTTCGCCAAATCGAATGTCAAACTAGGATTTTGAATGTCAAAATACGATTTTCTTCGCCAAATCGAATGTCAAACTAGGATTTTGAATGTCAAAATACGATTTTCTTCGCCAAATCGAATGTCAAACTAGGATTTTGAATGTCAAAATACGATATTCAGCGCCAAATCGAATATCAAACTAGGATTTTGAATGTCAAACTACGATTTTCTTCGCCAAATCGAATGTCAAACTAGGATTTTGAATGTCAAACTACGATTTTCTTCGCCAAATCGAATGTCAAACTAGGATTTTGAATGTCAAAATACGATTTTCTTCGCCAAATCGAATGTCAAACTAGGATTTTGAATGTCAAAATACGATTTTCTTCGCCAAATCGAATGTCAAACTAGGATTTTGAATGTCAAAATACGATTTTCTTCGCCAAATCGAATGTCAAACTAGGATTTTGAATGTCAAACTACGATTTTCTTCGCCAAATCGAATGTCAAACTAGGAATTTGAATGTCAAACTACGATTTTCTTCGCCAAATCGAATGTCAAACTAGGATTTTGAATGTCAAAATACGATTTTCTTCGCCAAATCGAATGTCAAACTAGGATTTTGAATGTCAAACTACGATTTTCTTCGCCAAATCGAATGTCAAACTAGGATTTTGAATGTCAAACTACGATTTTCTTCGTCAAATCGAATGTCAAACTAGGATTTTGAATGTCAAAATACGATTTTCTTCGCCAAATCGAATGTCAAACTAGGATTTTGAATATCAAACTACGATTTTCTTCGCCAAATCGAATGTCAAACTAGGATTTTGAATGTCAAAATACGATTTTCTTCGCCAAATCGAATGTCAAACTAGGATTTTGAATGTCAAACTACGATTTTCTTCGCCAAATCGAATGTCAAACTAGGATTTTGAATGTCAAACTACGATTTTCTTCGTCAAATCGAATGTCAAACTAGGATTTTGAATGTCAAAATACGATTTTCTTCGCCAAATCGAATGTCAAACTAGGATTTTGAATGTCAAACTACGATTTTCTTCGCCAAATCGAATTTCAAACTAGGATTTTGAATGTCAAAATACGATTTTCTTCGCCAAATCGAATGTCAAACTAGGATTTTGAATGTCAAACTACGATTTTCTTCGCCAAATCGAATGTCAAACTAGGATTTTGAATGTCAAACTACGATTTTCTTCGCCAAATCGAATGTCAAACTAGGATTTTGAATGTCAAAATACGATTTTCTTCGCCAAATCGAATGTCAAACTAGGATTTTGAATGTCAAAATACGATATTCAGCGCCAAATCGAATGTCAAACTAGGATTTTGAATGTCAAACTACGATTTTCTTCGCCAAATCGAATGTCAAACTAGGATTTTGAATGTCAAACTACGATTTTCATCGCCAAATCGAATGTCAAACTAGGATTTTGAATGTCAAAATACGATTTTCTTCGCCAAATCGAATGTCAAACTAGGATTTTGAATGTCAAACTACGATTTTCTTCGCCAAATCGAATGTCAAACTAGGATTTTGAATGTCAAAATACGATTTTCTTCGCCAAATCGATTGTCAAACTAGGATTTTGAATGTCAAAATACGATTTTCTTCGCCAAATCGAATGTCAAACTAGGATTTTGAATGTCAAAATACGATTTTCTTCGCCAAATCGAATGTCAAACTAGGATTTTGAATGTCAAAATACGATTTTCTTCGCCAAATCGAATGTCAAACTAGGATTTTGAATGTCAAAATACGATTTTCTTCGCCAAATCGAATGTCAAACTAGGATTTTGAATGTCAAAATGCGATATTCAGCGCCAAATCGAATGTCAAAATAGGATTTTGAATGTCAAACTACGATTTTCTCCGCCAAATCGAATGTCAAACTAGGATTTTGAATGTCAAACTACGATTTTCTTCGCCAAATCGAATGTCAAACTAGGATTTTGAATGTCAAAATACGATATTCAGCGCCAAATCGAATGTCAAACTAGGATTTTGAATGTCAAAATACGATATTCAGCGCCAAATCGAATGTCAAACTAGGATTTTGAATGTCAAACTACGATTTTCTTCGTCAAATCGAATGTCAAACTAGGATTTTGAATGTCAAACTACGATTTTCTTCGCCAAATCGAATGTCAAACTAGGATTTTGAATGTTAAAATACGATTTTCTTCGCCAAATCGAAAGTCAAACTAGGATTTTGAATGTCAAACTACGATATTCAGCGCCAAATCGAATGTCAAACTAGGATTTTGAATGTCAAACTACGATTTTCTTCGCCAAATCGAATGTCAAACTAGGATTTGAATGTCAAACTACGATTTTCTTCGCCAAATCGAATGTCAAACTAGGATTTTGAATGTCAAACTACGATTTTCTTCGCCAAATCGAATGTCAAACTAGGATTTTGAATGTCAAAATACGATTTTCTTCGCCAAATCGAATGTCAAACTAGGATTTTGAATGTCAAAATACGATTTTCTTCGCCAAATCGAATATCAAACTAGGATTTTGAATGTCAAAATACGATATTCAGCGCCAAATCGAATGTCAAACTAGGATTTTGAATGTCAAACTACGATTTTCTTCGCCAAATCGAATGTCAAACTAGGATTTTGAATGTCAAACTACGATTTTCTTCGCCAAATCGAATGTCAAACTAGGATTTTGAATGTCAAACTACGATTTTCTTCGCCAAATCGAATGTCAAACTAGGATTTTGAATGTCAAAATACGATTTTCTTCGCCAAATCGAATGTCAAACTAGGATTTTGAATGTCAAACTACGATTTTCTTCGCCAAATCGAATGTCAAACTAGGATTTTGAATGTCAAACTACGATTTACTTCGCCAAATCGAATGTCAAACTAGGATTTTGAATGTCAAAATACGATTTTCTTCGCCAAATCGAATGTCAAACTAGGATTTTGAATGTCAAAATACGATATTCAGCGCCAAATCGAATGTCAAACTAGGATTTTGAATGTCAAACTACGATTTTCTTCGCCAAATCGAATGTCAAACTAGGATTTTGAATGTCAAACTACGATTTTCTTCGCCAAATCGAATTTCAAACTAGGATTTTGAATGTCAAAATACGATATTCTTCGCCAAATCGAATGTCAAACTAGGATTTTGAATGTCAAACTACGATTTTCTTCGCCAAATCGAATGTCAAACTAGGATTTTGAATGTCAAAATACGATTTTCTTCGCCAAATCGAATGTCAAACTAGGATTTTGAATGTCAAAATACGATTTTCTTCGCCAAATCGAATGTCAAACTAGGATTTTGAATGTCAAAATACGATTTTCTTCGCCAAATCGAATGTCAAACTAGGATTTTGAATGTCAAAATACGATTTTCTTCGCCAAATCGAATGTCAAACTAGGATTTTGAATGTCAAAATACGATATTCAGCGCCAAATCGAATATCAAACTAGGATTTTGAATGTCAAACTACGATTTTCTTCGCCAAATCGAATGTCAAACTAGGATTTTGAATGTCAAACTACGATTTTCTTCGCCAAATCGAATGTCAAACTAGGATTTTGAATGTCAAAATACGATTTTCTTCGCCAAATCGAATGTCAAACTAGGATTTTGAATGTCAAAATACGATTTTCTTCGCCAAATCGAATGTCAAACTAGGATTTTGAATGTCAAAATACGATTTTCTTCGCCAAATCGAATGTCAAACTAGGATTTTGAATGTCAAACTACGATTTTCTTCGCCAAATCGAATGTCAAACTAGGATTTTGAATGTCAAACTACGATTTTCTTCGTCAAATCGAATGTCAAACTAGGATTTTGAATGTCAAAATACGATTTTCTTCGCCAAATCGAATGTCAAACTAGGATTTTGAATGTCAAACTATGATTTTCTTCGCCAAATCGAATGTCAAACTAGGATTTTGAATGTCAAAATACGATTTTCTTCGCCAAATCGAATGTCAAACTAGGATTTTGAATGTCAAACTACGATTTTCTTCGCCAAATCGAATGTTAAACTAGGATTTTGAATGTCAAACTACGATTTTCTTCGCCAAATCGAATGTCAAACTAGGATTTTGAATGTCAAAATACGATTTTCTTCGCCAAATCGAATGTCAAACTAGGATTTTGAATGTCAAAATACGATATTCAGCGCCAAATCGAATGTCAAACTAGGATTTTGAATGTCAAACTACGATTTTCTTCGCCAAATCGAATGTCAAACTAGGATTTTGAATGTCAAAATACGATATTCAGTGTTGTGGTTTCGATCTCAGCACATGAGTAAGCTGAGTAGGGTAAGTAAACTAAGTAACCTGAGTAGAACTCTAAGTAACATAAGTAAATGTCCTACCAGCTACAACAGCCATACCAGAGTAAGTTAGGTAAGCTAAGTAAACTAAGTAGGCGTCCTGGTCACTTCGATGTGCAGGGTAAGTAGGATAAGTAAAGTAGGTAACCTAAGTAACATAAGTAATGTAAGTAACCTCTCCACCAGCTACACCTACCATACCAGAGTAAGTTAAGTAAGCTAAGTAAACTAAGTAGGCATGATGGTCACTCCGAACAGGGCTGAGAAGGGTAAGTAGGATAAGTAAACTAAGACATCTACTTAGTTTACTTAGATTACTTATACTGTTGTAGTGCCAGGTAAGTAAACTGAGTAACCTAAGTAGAATACTGTAAACTTGCTTATTTTACTTATAGTGTTGATGTGAAGATCAGTAACGTAAGTAAAATGTGTAGAATTCAATTAACAGCGAAATCAGAGACTCCAGGACACCAGGTGAGCCTCAGCTCAGCTTACTTACTTTACTTATCTGACAATGATGACTGATAAGTAATCTAAGTAAAGTAAGTAAATACCGCAAGACTGCTTAATTCGCTCATTTCTGGACGAAAATTGGATAAGTTGTGTAAGTAAACGACACAGAAGGCATGGATAGCGGTTTTAGATTAATTTCAGGACTCGGAGTATGAAGTATAAGCCGTGAATTTTTCACTGTGTCACACGTGTGTGTTATCCTGATGGATTATCAGAATTTTGAAATCCAATTTGCGAGAAACCAGATTTTCTCATGATGATGAGCTCTGGTTCCGTGGTTATGATGTTTTTCATGCTCAACTCAACTGAGCATGAAATTTGGTATGCTCATAACTATCAAAGTACAAACAAAATCGTGTTAGGCAATTTTACTTCTCACTTCAGCACAGAAAGCCATGTATCCTCTCATAAATTTTAAAATGCCAACACATGTTGGCATTTTACAATTGACGTGCAGGATAATTTTCATGCTCAAGTGAGTTGAGCATGAAAACAGTTTTATAACCTCGAGCCCAGGTCTACCTCAGAGACGTAGTTTCAGCATCAGACTGAAGACTGTTGTTTCAATTATATAGATATGGGGTAAGTACAATGAGGCAAATGGGTAGTTGACGTATAGCAAGTTTGTAGTCCAGTTTTTCGGAGGCATGTCATTGCATCAGTATCAAATATTTTGCTTTGACCTATCCCATGTATCCTAGTTAAACTGAACGACTTCCATTGCCAGTCTCAAAGTCGTTGTTGTTTTCCAGTTTCCCCGTGTCGCGGGTCGTCAGCTGGTGGGGTCCCAGGGAACGAATCCATGCTGGCACTACACCGTAGCCGTTCGGTGGTACCCCTATTCCCCGTGGCCGGTGAACAGGGAGACCATCGCTCGGCTCCAGCCCTGGGCTCAAAGTCATCGAATAAGACCCTGATACTAAGTTGACCCATTTTGTCCAGAAACCCCAAAGCGCGTACCCTGGCAAACAGTGCAGGCCCAGATCAGACGCCACAGAGCGCGGCGTCTGATCAGGGAATCCACGGTTTGCTAAAAGTTCTGTCATTTTCCAAATAAATTTTGAAGAAAACAAAACCTGACGCCCCTAAATTTTGAAATGGGCTCCTGCTATATATAAGGAGGAAGATTCCATTTAGTACAAAAAGTGTTAAGTTTGATTCAATTGCAATTACCGTACAGTAACAACAGTGCAGTCGAACTTTGGGACCATAAAAAATGTTCGAGCCAGGGGTAGTTCGAGCCACCGAAGGTTGATGCTAGAGCCAAGTTAGGAGGCGTAATATGGACATTTTTTTCAAATTTTCTTCAAAATAAATGTTTTTATCATATGACGTCGCGTCTGAGTGTATTAACGCCATGTAATATTCTCGATAATCCACTAGTGGATTAAATATGCAAATTAGTTAGACACGTCCCGTAACGTTACTCGTACTACGTCCTTACGACGTCGCGTTTACTAATGGCGGAAAATTGACATTTTTATAAAACAATCGTGAATAAAATGCGTTTGAAATGTCATATGATAAAAAGAATCTTGCATTCGTGCAGATGTATTATTGAATTTATTAAACTCGTTGAAGAAAAGAGATAAAATGCTCGGCACAGCCTCGCATTTTATCCCTTTTCCTCAACTCATTTAATAAATTCAATAATACATGAGCACTCTTGTAAGATCCTCTATGTTGTGTTGAACTCATTTGAATCGCCTCATCGAGGCGTTTCTGACGTCACTGTATGTGCAGTGACGTCACACTTAACGTCAGTGTACGTGAAGTCCTATTCAACCTCTGCACATCAAACATGTTCAAGATTTTAATCCTATCCCTGTGTAGGATAATATGGGTGGGATAAGAATTTCTATCCCAGGGTTAAGTTAAGGATTTTCTTTTCTCGTGTGCAAGACCTTTGTACCAGTGTACGTCTGGGATCGGGGCACAGCATTTCCTACAATTTACACGTGCGCCCAGCGAAGAATCAGATTGTTTATCAGTCGACCCAAAGCTACTAACTACAAAAGCTTGCCGCCTGCCATTGCCCACGTGACTAGCTGACCATGTACAAAATCCAGGTATCGATTATTTATAGCAGCACTAGTCTTCTCCTTATCGTCAGAAATAAAAAGTTAAATCTTGACTGGGCTTGATTTTTTTTTGTTTGAATTGGGGTTTAACGACCCAGTCAACACTATTTAGGTCATTTTTGAGCCGGCCAGTTTACCTATCCACACTTTTCCTGGGCAGGCTTATACGTAAGCGCTTAATCAGTACAGTGCACATTCTTTCGCCAGAAATCTTGAATCAGCGGAAGGGAGAGAATGACCTTTTAAAAGATTTCATGATCAATCTAAATGAAAGAATGTTGCCGACCCCGACAAGTATCGAACCCGCGTCCTCCAGGTGATCACCAGTCAGACGCACATCCGACTGAGCTACCGAGGCCGGCAGGCTGGGCTTGAAAGAAAAATAAGGTTTTTCCCCTGTAAGCCAAAGTTTATTATATAAATGTTGGGTTTTTGTTTGTTTGTTTCGTTTGAGGTTTAACGTCCCCGTCAACACAGAATAGGTCATTTTGGAGACGTTGCTTCCAATTTTGTGGGACTTTTACCCGACATTGAGATGAAATGACATCTCAAGCCCTGTCGCCCAATGAAACCAATAAGGTTTATAAGCATGGACGGGCCGACTCGCACCGCGGTTCCTGGACAAGCTTAGATCCTCTGAGCGGTTTACCAGTACTAGTGTGCGGACGGTTTCAGCTCTGCGTGGAAGCATCATGTAGCCCAAATATTTCTTCAAGCCCCAATGGGCGGGGGCGGAAAATGTTGGAATCCACGGGTCAAAATTATATAGGTGTGTTTTCGTGATGTGGGTCTACATTGTTTATCAGAGTACCAGCACATAAGCCCATTGCGTGTTTTACAGATACCCCTATTTAAATGGCACCCTTGCGCCGAGCTACAGCGACGCGTATAGTGCGGCTATAGGCCCCGCCCATCGGGGCTTGAAGAAATAGATGGGATGCATGATGCTTCCACGCAGAGCTGAAACCAACTCCCACACGAGTTCTGCTAATCCGCTTAGAGGATCTAAGCCTGCCCTGGCCAGGCAAAGCGGTGCGAGTCGGACCGTCCATGCATATAAACCCTGTTGGTTTCATTGGGCAGCAGGGCTTGAGACGTCATTTTATCTCAGTGTTGGGTAAAAGTCCCACAAAATTGGAAGCAACGTCTCCAAAATGACCGTTACAGTGTTGACGGGGATGTTCAACCTTTAATCAAACAAAAACAATCAAACAGAGACTCAACAGTTTCGTGAGCTCATTACGAAAACACGCCTATACAAATACATTGCAACCTTTATGGCCGAAAAAATGATAATTTTAAGATGAAAAATTGTGATATTTTCTTATTTCTGCTTAAAATATAGCTTGTGTGTACTCGTTAGAACCGCCTCATCGAGGCGGTTCTAACGAGTACCCACAACCTATATTTTAGAGCAGAAATAACAAAAATAAGGTTTACCCCTGTAAGCCACAGTTTTACTGTAAAAATGTTTGGTTCAAGGGATCAAAATTATATAGGTGTGTTTTCGTGATGTGGGTCTACATTGTTTATCAGTGTACCAGCACATAAGCCCAGCGCGGGTTTTACAGATAACCCTATTTAAATGGCACCCCTGCGCCGAGCTACAGCGACGCGCATAGTGCGGCTATCGGCCCCACCCATCGGGACTTGAAGAAATAGATGGGCTGCACGATGCTTCCACGCAGAGCTGAAACCGACTCACACACGAGTACTGGTAATCCGCTTACAGGATCTAAGCCTGCCCAGGCAAAGCGGTGCGAGTCGGACCGTCCATGCATATGAACCCTATTGGTTTCATTGGGCAGCAGGGCTTGAGAAGTCATTTCATCTCAATGTTGGGTAAAAGTCCCACAAAATTGGAAGCAACGTCTCCAAAATGACCGTTACAGTCTTGACGGGGACGTTAAACCTTTAATCAAACAAAATCAAACAAACAGAGACTCAACAGTTTCGTGAGCTCATTACGAAAACACGCCTATATAAATACATTGCAACCTTTATGGCCGAAAAAAATGAAAATTTTAAGATGAAAAATTGTGATTTTTTTTCTTATTTCTGCTTAAAATATAGATTGTGGGTACTCGTTAGAACCGCCTCGATGGGTACTCGTTAGAACCGCCTCATCGAGGCGGTTCTAACGAGTACCCACAACCAATATTTAAGAGCAGAAATAAGAAAAATAAGGTTTACCCCTGTAAACCACAGTTTTACTATATAAATGTTGGGTTCAAGGGGTCAAAATTATATAGGTGTGTTTTCGTGATCACGATGGGTTTACATTGTTTATCAGTGTACCAGCACATAAGCCCAGTGCTTGTCTTACAGATAACCCTATTTAAATGGCACCCTTGCGCCGAGCTACAGCGACGCGCATAGTGCGGTTATCGGCCCCGCCCTTCGGGGCTTGAAGAAATAGATGGGCTGCATGATGCTTCCACGAAGAGCTGAAACCGACCGCACACGAGTACTGTACATCAAGTAATCTGATTGGTTCAAAGTCGGAAATGGGTGTGGCTAAACTGAATATTCAACAAGAGAAGGGTTAATTGTGTCTGTAAAATCATTTGTAAATATTTATGAATTTGTAGGAATAAATTACATCAAGTAATCTGATTGGTTCAAAGTCAGAAATGGGTTGGGCTAAACTGAATATTCAAAAAGAGAAGGGTTAATAATCCCGAAATGAAAACCTCATTTTACAGGAGGAAAACTTAGAGTGAGATCGTCGATGGCTTTTTTTATTTCTGCTAAAACAGACAAAAACACTGTATAAGGCGGTTTTGACCAATACCCACACATTTTTCTTGTAGAAATGGTTAGTAGGTTGGTTGTTTTGAACTTCAACGGCCAAATCAAAAGTTTTTGTTTGTTTGATTTGAGGTTTAACGTCCCCGTCAACACTGTATATGTCATTTTGGAAACGTTGCTTCCAATTTTGTGGGACTTTTACCCGACATTGAGATGAAATGACATCTCAAGCCCTGTCGCCCACTGAAACCAATAGGTTTTATAAGCATGGATGGTCCGACTCGCACCGCTTTGCCTGGGCAGGCTTAGATCCTCTAAGCGGTGTACCAGTACTGGTGTGCCGTCGGATTTCAGCTCTGCGTGAAAGCATCATGCAGTCCATCTATTTCTGCAAGCCCCGATGGGCGGGGGCCGCCAAATCAAAAGTACTAAGGTCCTATCGATGAGGACAGTTTACCTTTGCACAGTTCTCCTGGTATGCGCAGAAGGGAAAAGATGACCTAGGAACAAGTAAGAAATCAAACCACTAGTAATCTTCTGAAAATGAGCCATGCATGGAACGTATGACGTTATACGGAGCTGTTCTCCTGGCTTAACTACGAGGTCTGATCGATATGTTGAGGGCCTCATATTGAAGGATTTGAATTTTGTGGACATATTGTATTATTTTTCAACATAACCCCCTTCAGTATCTATACAGTTTTGCCAGCGTTGTTTAAGGGCCTCAATTCCACTTTTGTAGAATTCCTTTTCTTGGCTGTTCAGAAAGTCATCCACTGCATATATGACGTCATCATCGGACTGAAAGTGGGCGCCTGAAATAGCCGTTTTCAGTTTTTGAAATAGATGAAAGTCTGATGGAGCGAGATCAGGTGAATAAGGCGAATGCTCAATCAAGTTTAAGCCACAATCGTGAATGGCAGCCAAAGCAATGACAGACTTGTGAGCAAGAGCATTGTCCTAATGGAACAACACACCTTTAGTGAGCTTTCTGCGGCGCTTAAGCTTAATATTTTCCCGTCACTGCATCAGAAGTGAAGCATAGTATGAGTCAATGATTGTACCTTTTGGAGATAATCTAAGAGCAGAATACCATCTGCATCCCAGAAAACCGAGGCCAGAAACTTCCCAGCTGATGGAACAGTATTTGCCTTCTTTGGCGGGGTGGGCCAGGGTGCTTCCATTGTTTCGATTGTTGTTTGGCCTCTGGGACAAAATGATGGACCAATACTTCATCCATAGTGACAAATCTTCCTCAAAAAGGAAGCACAAACTAGCATGTGATAATGTGCGTCTGATGTGCTTCTGATCAGAAGTCTTGGTATCCATCGGACCGAAAGCTTTCTCATTGCAAGATTCTCTGTCAGAATGGAATGTACTCTTTCCTGTGAAATGCCAACTCTACTGGCTATATATCTTTCTGTGACTCCTCTGTCAGTCATAACAAGAGGACAACATGGACTTAATTGACCATTTCTGGGGTTGCAACATTGACAGGCCTTCCAGGACGGGGGTAATCTTCAAGGCTCTGTCTGCCGCGTTTATATTCCGCCACCCAACCTTTTCACTGTAGCATATGAAGGGATATCTTCCAAAAGTGTTGCTACCATATCATTATGGATATCCTCAGGTGTTAAACCTTTTTTATGCAAATATTGGATACCTGCTCTTTCACCGATTTTATCCATTTTGCAAAAGCTGTTTGTCTTGTTAACTTTAGAATGCTACCTCGTCGATATAAACTGACCAAATGAGACTAGTTCTTGGGTACACGGCCCTATATAGTCAGAGAATAGTAGGACTTAAAAAGTACCTCCTTCAGTACGAGGCTCACAACATACATGTATCAATCAGCCCTCGTACGTCGTGCGTTAACGTATCGTTAAAACTGCAATTTTAATACAATACTGATAATTTGTTGCTCACATTTGTTTTCAACAAAGCTATCAATGCATGATACATGTATTGTATTTGCTAGAACAGGTAATATTTGGCCACTAGAGAGCTCATTAACCAAAAGGTGCTTGGAACAATTTAACCCCGGTGTATACATGTGGTTTTTTTTTTCAAAATTAACGACGTCGTTAGTTAACGTATCGTTAAAACTTGTATCGTTTAATATGGCAAATATGCTGATATTTTTGCTGAAAAAAAAAACACCAGAGTTTTAGATATTATACTTGCTAGAACATGCAGTTAACAATTTGACCACTAACGAACTCGTTAAGCTAACGATGCTTTGAATAAATGGTCCGTGATCTTTATGTGGAACTGTTGATAGTTGGTGTCAGACTTATAACGCGATCTAGTTATATCGCGATGACCGATAATGGACCCCGAGCATCGCGATATAATGGAACTACAGTGCGGATGTAAAACGAACGCTGTGATGTATGCTTTTGTTTTAACGTGAATGATAATTCTTCGACATGTTTTACAAAAGAGACAACTTTTGGGACTTCATGTTCGCTTTTTTTTACAAGAGTGTCAGATTCTGGGGCTTCCTTTTCGTTTTCCTTTAAAACGAAACCCTCTGAAAAATGGGTTTATTCTTAAAGAAAAGAATTTGCTCCTAAGGAGCAAATTCTTTTCTTTAAGACTATTCCTCTACTGGAAAAGGTTGAAAGAGTTGCCACTCCTGAAAATCTTTTCTTTAAGACTACTCTACTGGAAAAAGGAAATGAAAATATTTTTGAAAGAGTTACCTCCCCTGAAAATCTTTTTATTCCCCTTTAATCAGTTACATTTTAATTTCACCTTGGTAGAGTTCAGGCCCATATGTATACCGAATGCACATGTATATATAATCGCGAAATTGTATGGCTTGTTAGTTAAATTAACGTGTTTCCTTCCAGAACTTGAATTTAAAAAGATACCCAACGTGCATTTATCGTGTAGGCAGCGCCGTATCAATGTCGATGCAACGTCAAAAAATTGCATCGCCGTTGATGCGAAACTGTTTAAAATCGTATATGTCCGAGAATAAAAACTTCAAAAAAGGAACTCTTAAGTTTTAAAATGGATATTATTTGAAAGTTCAGTGTTAGGAAGTGAATGAAGAGGATGAAATGAAATTTATGTAATTGTAACTGATTAAAGAAATGAACTATATGTAATAAAAGAAACCAAAGTTAACTTGTTTTATATTGAGTTAATCTACACCCCCTCCCCCCCCCCACTCCCCCACCTCAAAAAAAAAAAAACTACAGCATGGTTATAAAATGTCCTAAAACTATCTCAAAGAAAGCGAGTGTCTTTGCAAAAAAGAAAGAGCTATCCAACACTGGACTTATATTTAAGGCAATGACGTATTCATATCGGCGTAGATGCATTGCCCAAAAGGTCGTGAGAGCTTTTTTCTTGGAATGAAGATGGTTTTCAAATATAACGAAACTTTATACGTGGACAAGTACACATATTTGCATGTACTTCCTAAAGAAAACAACTTAAATAAGGAAAATAAGTTTTATTTTCCAATTTAATACGGGAAAGCCCAAAACGGGTCATTGGTAAACAGTGCAGGTCCAGATCAGACGCCGCGTTCTGCGGCGTCTGATCAGGGCCTTCATTGTTTACAGACAGTTCTACCGTTTTCTAAATAATAATTGAACCTGACATCCCTAAATTTGGAAATGTACTCAACCCTACGGACGTCTAAAACAAAGCTAAATTTTATGGAATATTTATTATTATTATTTTTATTATTATGCCCTCCACCGAAGGGGAGGGGGACATATTGATTTTGGTGCGGATCCCGTTTGCGTTGGCGTCGGCGTCGGCGTCAGCGTCGGCGTCTGCGTATCCTGTTTGAAGCATTATATCTCCTGAACCTATGGATGGATTTTGACCAAACTTGCACAGACACATCATTAGGACAAGGGAAAACAGTCATTAGGTCATGATGACCTTGACCTCATTTTCAAGGTCACAGCGACCCAAAAATGGCTTGTCTGCAAGCTATCTCATTTACATATTGATTAATTTTAGTCAAACTTGGTACAATATATCATTACAACATACCGCAGACTTGACCTCATTTTCAAGGTCACAACGACCCAAAAGCCATAAATGGCTTGTCTGCACTCTATCTCATTGAACAATTAATTAATTATAGTCACGCTTGGTACACTATATCAATGCACCATACCGCAGAATTGATTAGATTTTGGTGACCTTGACCTCATTTTCAAGGTCACAGTGGCCCAAAAAACTCATTTTTGGGCCAAAAACGGCTTGTCTGCACTCTATCTCTTAACGAATCGATTAATTTTAGTCAAACTTGGTACTATATATCATTACAATATACCACAGATTTGATTATATTTTGGTGACCTTGACCTCATTTTCTAGGTCACAGGCCCCCAAACCAGTCAATTTAGGGCCAAAAATGGCTTGTCTGTACTCTAGCTCAGTAACGAATTGATTGAATGAAATAAAGTTTAAACTAACGAATTGATTGATTTCCGTCAAACTTGGTACAACATATCATTACAACATACAGCAGATTTGATTAGATTTTGGTGACCTTGACCTTTTTTCAAGGTCCAGCGCCCCAAAGACAGCCAATTTAGGGCCAAAAATGGCTTGTCCGCACTCTATTTCATTATTGAATTGATTATTTTTGGTCAAACTAGGTACAATATATCTTTACATCATGATGATATTTGATTATATTTTGGTGACCTTGACCTTTTTTCAAGGTCACAGGGCCCCATAACAGATTATTTTGGGACAAAAAAGGCTTGTCTGCACCATTTCTCATGAACAAATTGATTAATTTCATTCAAACTTGGTACAATATATCATTACAACATAATGCAGATTTGATTAAATTTTGGTGACCTTGACCTTTTTCAAGGTCACAGTCCCCCAAAAAACAGTCAATATTGGGCCAAAAATGGCTTGTCTGCACTCTAAGGCCAAGGTCTCCCGAAACCTGTTCTTTTGGGACCAAGACTTGGCTTACCTGTAACCTATATCATTTAAGAATTTATGAATGTTGGTCAAAATCAGTACAATATTTAATTTCAGTCCACCAAATTTGTCTGGTGATCTGAGCTTATTAATGACTGTTTTTTTTTTTTTTTTTTTTTTTTTTGTTGTTGTTTTTAAGGTCACAGGCTCCCACGAAAACTGTCAATTATTGGCCTAAAATGGCTTGTTTGCAGCTTACATTTTGGTGACTTTAACCTAGTTATTAAAGCCAAATGAGTGTTTAAATATATTTATGGTGGGGGGACATTGTTTTCCTGTGGAAAAAATCTAGTTATTATTATTATTAGTAGTAGTAGTAGCAGAAGTAGTAGTAGTAGTAGCAGTAGTAGTAGTAGTATCACATGTATCATTATTATTATTATTATTATTATTATTATTATTATTATTATTATTATTATTATTATTATTCCTCTGTACGCTTGAAGCACCAATCTTTATATTTGGCCTCATCGAGGCGGTTCTAACGGCTAACCACAGCCTGAATTACCGTCAAGAGAGAGCAGTAATAGGCCTCCTTGTCTTATTCATTATATGGGCCCCGTCAAGCGATCTTGATACTTATCGCCTATGCGAGCAGCAAAGGTTCAGGCGAGCCGGCGCATCTGCGCAGTCTCGCCAGAACCTTCGCTGCTCGCTCATACAAGCAGTGAATCAAGAGGAACCTTCAGACAGAAAGCCATATCCCTGGCCCCTCTGAATGGCTGGGCATGCGCAGTTAAAATCTGTCATGACGGAATGCTCGAAGACACAAATTCGCTTGGCGGGGCTCATATAAACTGTAAATGCACTTAAATTATGTATATGTGTATGATGACAAAAAATAAATCAGCCTGCGTACCATCCATACAACCCTAGTTTGGCCTGCATGATCATTCCACGCAGAGCTGAAACTCATTACGCGAACACGCCTATACAAATACATTGCCACCTTTATCGCCGAAAAAATGAAAATTTTATCATGAAAAATTGTGATATTTTTCTTATATATACTGCAAACACAGGTTGTGGGTACTCGTTAGAACCGCCTCATTGAGGCGGTTCTAACGAGTATCAACAGCCTATGTCTTGGAGCAGAAAAAAGAAAAATATTGTTTACCCCCGTAAACCCCAGTTTTCTCTATATACAGTGGGGTGTAAGGGGGTGTTCATTTCACGGACTTGTTCACGTGATGGTTTGGGTTGCTTGATCATTCTACGCTGAAACTGACCGCAGTTAGCCCTGCCCAGGCAGAGTGGTGCGACTCGGACCCTCCAATGCAATACATCACTTTTTTGTTTCGGCAGGTCTTGAGATGTCATATTATCTCAATGTTGGTTAAAACATCACGAAACCCAGCCAATATAACTTTGAAACCCTGAAACCCCGCCTTTCTATAATAAAACTGAGGTTTACAGGGTATATATTGTTTTTCTTATTCCTGCTCAAAAACATCGATTGTGCCGGGGCACTCTTAGGACCGCCTCGCTAGTTCCCAAAATCTATGTTTTCAAAATATTTGAATAGGCGTGTTTTTCGCCATGAGTCCCACAAAATTGGCAGCAACGTCTCCAAAATGACCTAAATCGTGTTAACGGGGACGTTAAACCTCAATCCAAGCAAACAAAAACTTCCATGTCTATATGAAGAAGCGCTAGATCAACGAGCATCCTTATAGCCATGCACAGTGAAGATTCTGGACAACATGTGGGGGCGTAGTCAGAACCAAAATATTATTACGCACAACTAGGAAAAGATCCATGTGAAACATCTATCCCCGAGATCCGGGCTACCCTTGAAGGAAAGAATTTGCTCCCGAGGGGAGATTCTTCCCTTCAAGAGTAGCCCATATATAATATGTAACACAGACCACTATTTAGGCGCTTTCTCTTTTATGCAAATATTTTACATTACGCACATGCGTAACATGCTTAATGAGCGTTACTCCTGCGCAGGGATACAGATTGATATGAGTAATCGCTGGTTGTACGTTACGTCTGAAGATACCTTTTCGCTTTGCGCGGATCAAATGAGGAATATCCTGGATTTTTTTTTCCTTTTTTATCTTATTTTGTTGTTATTACTATTCAGTTGTGCTCGGGTATCGCTTTACAAGGAATTTTAGCAATCTTCATTGTACACAAGCCACGGATATTTCCCCTTCATAAACAGGTGTCAGATGTCTTTTTATAATGTCCTCCATCTATGTTTACAACACTTGGTAAGCAGAGCATAGGGTCACGAAAATTTTAACAAAATAATGAACCATTACGCTCAAAAATGTATCTTTGTCAATGAAAGCCCAGCGAAGACTCTCCTTCGCTCTGCGTTATATCCAAAAGCTTCTCCATAGAGACATAGAAGGCACAAAACGTTGACTCAACGTTGAACTAATGTTGAAACAACGTTTTCAACGTTGTTTCAACGTTAGTTCAACGTTGAGTGCCTGCAGGGATAGAAGGCGATATTCTTGTTTTATGGGGCGCACAGTTTGATCTTAGTCCTCCAGGAGCTCATGTCAGTAATCACATTTTCGCTTGTTACAGCGCATATTAGGCCTATGGGTGAGTGTGTGTTTGAGTTTTACGTCTCACCAACAGCTAAGGTCATACAGAGACGGGACCCCGGTTTAAAGACTCATCCGAAAGTCTGGAGAAGCCCGGGATGGATCCTGCGACCCCTGGTTTACAAGACGAGTAGCATAACGAGGCCTATAGACAGACCGTGAGCTCGAGATAGACAGACAGACATGACATATAAGGAATGACAGATTACCACTTATATCCCTAGAACGGCAGGACTTTTATGAAATCATAAATGAAATAGGGGTAGGGGAGATCATTTCTCTTTTGGGCCAGTTTAGCAGAGTGGCGTCCCGTTTGGGTTTAAACCCATTTGATACAGAAAAGCAATGTCTCCAAAATGACCTATACAGTGTTGACGGGGACGCTATACCTTAAATCAAATGAAGATATCTGTATTTGAAATGTAGATATCTCTATTTTGTTATTAAATAGAGATATCTAACAAACATTATAAAACCAGATCATATGCCGCGGCTGATCTGCTTCTACACTAGCCTTTCTTTTCAACTTTGCACCAACAAACAAACTCTCGACGCTGGCATTAAGCTGTTTTAAAATGTTCGTATTCCGTATCACCACACGGGGTATTCGACTACCTGGAACGCAGACGGATACCAAAAACGCCGACGGAAAAACAACAACAAACATTCGTGGTGAGTTGAACAAATCGCATTTTACGGGCAGATATCAAATAGATGCCCACAGATGTTGATAGCAATCTGTTTCGCAGTGTCTCGGAATACTTTCCACGAACTGTGGATGCAAATCATTCTGTCAATGACGAATTATGACCTATTTTATTCGGAAAAATATGGATGCTTGATGCAAGTCGACAGTTTTTTTTTAGTTTTACAGCAATAATTCGTAAATAATTTCCAATGTTTCCTGAATAGCATAAAATACTAATGTATTGAGTACCTGCCATGCGTTATTAGAATTAGCAAAAAGCAGGATTTTAGAATTATAGATGTGAATTTCTTGATGAGGGTGTTCGAATAAAGGATACCAATGACGACCCGCACAGATACCACGCAATGCAGACGGCACAAAGTTATGGTTACCATTGACGTGGAAACCACAAGCGTGGAAAAATAAAAAAGGAGTAAAATACATTCTGTTTTCGTTTAATTGGAAAGTTAATCTAGACACTGGGTCTTACCACAGTGTACCTCGACCAAAGAGGGTATTCTCGATGTAGAAGGGAAGGCAATGACCAGGAATCGATACGATTGCCTTTCGATTTTCGCCAAAACACACCAACGTGACGGTTTGTCTTAATACCACATGTGGGCCATATTCGCGCATATGACTTATGTAGCGCACATGACCTGTCAATTCTTATTAGGTGTCATAAATCTGTGATTTCATAATGTTAGATACTTTTACGATCAAATAGGCACGATTTGTAAATTTCCTTAGGTATATTAATAGCGTAGTCCCACAAAACAACCACGGACATGAATTCAGTCCTTCTCGCTACCTTTAGTCCACGCAGTGTACTTTTAAATTCATTATTTTGACAGATAAATATGAATATACAGTCGAACTTCAATGGCTCGAACACTTTTGGGACCAAGAAAATTTGTTCGAGACCACGGTGGTTCGAGCCACAGGGGGTTGATCTTGGAGCTAGGGAAGGAGGCCTAATACGGACATATTTTCAGTTTTCTTCAAAATATATGCATGTTGTGTGTACTCATTAGAATCGCCTAATCGAGGCGATTCTTGTGAGTACACAAAACATACATTTTCAAGATCAAATTAGACAATTATACAAACTATATTTATATCTGCAGTTATGGCATTTTCTTTCTAGGGACTCAAGAAAGAGTTCGACTCGGCCGTAGTAAATGGACCATCAGTGTTTGAGTCATCGAAGTTTCACTGTACATTAAATTTCAAAACAGATGGGTTTTTTTTTTTTTGGGGGGGGGGGGGTGGTGTTTGGTTTTACGGCCCTTTCAAGATTATTTCACTCATGTCGAGCCGATCGTTGATCAGAGGTGGGCGAAACCCGGAGAAAAACGACCCGACCTTCCGTTGCAGAACTTGGCGTCTCACATGTGACCCGAGCCAGGCTCGAACTCAAAACAGATCGTATTAGAACTGTACGAGTTTGTTTCATTATTTTGACAGATAAATATGATTATACATTATTGCAATGCCCAAAGGGGCTTGAAGAAATATATTGGCTGCATGATGCGTCCACGCAGAGCTGAATCCGGTCCGCACAGGAATACTGGTAAACTGCTTAGTGGATCTAAGCCTGCCCAGGCAAAGCGGTGCTAGTCGGACCGTCCATGCTTATAAACCCTATTGGTTTCATTGGGCGACAGGGCTTGAGAAGTCATTTCATCTCAATGTCGGATAGAAGTCCCACAAAATTAGAAGCAACGTCTCCAAAATGACCTTTACAGTGTTGACTCGGACGTGAAACCTCAAATCAAACAAACATTATTGCAACGACGTTGATATGGCGTTGTTCCAGTGTGTGGTACGTGTTGGTAGGATCGGGTCCTACGAAATTACGAATCGGTCTTATTAGATAAACAATGTGAAATTTATAGAAAAATTTCGGGAAAGAATGACGCACCTGAACGAATGGTAATATAATTAACCCATATTTGCCCTCTTCTGGGATATTAGCAAACAGTGCCAATCCAGATCAGACACGGCGTCTGATCTGGGTCTACATTGTTTGCTAAAAGAAAATTCATTTTTGTAAAATTTGCCACAAATAAAAACAAACCTGACACCCTAATAATAGGAAGTGACAACTCCAAACTTACTAGGTGGAAGACCCCATGTCACATATGGATTAAAACATACGAAGAATAGTTTGTTTCCCTCACCCCACCACCTTTAGCAGAAAAGAATGAATGCCCAAACAGTTGTCCAAAATTAAATATTGCCAGGATATTTGTTTGTTTGAATTGAGGTTTAACGTTCCCGTCAACACTATTTAGGTCATTTTGGAGATGCTGCTTCCAATGTTTTGGAACTTTTACCCGACATTGAGATGAAATGGCAACTCAAGCCCTGTCGCCCAATGAAACCAATTGGGTTTATAAGCATGGACGGTCCGACTCGCATCACTTTGCCTGGGCATGCTTAGATCCTCAAAGCGGTTTACCAGTGCTCGTGTGCGGTCGGTTTCAGCTCTGCGTGGATGCATCATGCAGACCATCTATCTCTTCAAACCCCGATAGGCGATCGCGTTTGAGTTTTACGTCCCCACCAACAACAAGATCATATGGAGACGGAACCTCTGTTTAAAGACTCGCCCGAAAGTCTGGTGAAGCCCGGAATCGATCCCACGACCACTGGTTTGCGAGGCGAGTAGATTATCCTCTGCACCACGGAGGCTTCTAATTGACATATATGGGATATAATACCGAAACGGAATGAATACAAAGTACCTGCATGTAAAACATGGTGTTTTTACAGATGCCTATGCACAGTATGCCGAGATGAGACCTCTCATTGGGAGCTGTCTATATCTCGCATTTTGATGATTTTAATGATGAAGGGACATGATTTGTTTTAATATGTTGTGCGAACAAGATATTAAGTTGTGCGAACAAGATATTATCTTGTGCGAACAAGATAATATGTTGTGCGCACAAGATATTATCTTGTGTAGACAACATAATTTATCTTGTGTGGACAACATAATTTATCTTGTGCGGACAACATATTATCTTGTGCGCACAACATAGAGCTTGGGAAGTTGTGCGAACAAAATATTATCTTGTGCGCGCAACTTATAAAATAATAAAAAAACATCATGTCCCTTCCAGGGTTCCGTACATCTAACATAATAGCAACTATGCATTTTGTTTCGCAAAATTCAAAGATGAAAGTGGCAGAAACTCAGGGCGTAAGTGTAAATATTTGGTCAGCTGTCTGAGCGATGAAGCTGTGTAGTATGATATCAATATTTGTCAAATATGACAATGCAGATCAAGTTGAGACGCCGCAAAATCGGTGATTTGTCTACGTACACCGTTTGCTAAAACGGCCAGTCTATTTGAAAAAACTTACAACAAATAAAACAAAGGAGAAACCCGCCTGTCAAGTATTGTTATGTGGAAGATTCTGGTTGTCATATATGGGTACATGCATCATGAAAGGCGCCTGCGACCAGGTAAGAATCATATCAACATGTGTAGCTGTACAATCTGATTGCTTTCAGATGCATCTCGGTGCAGAAATGATTTAATATGACATGTGATGGAATTAATGCGCAACATGTCTAAATATTTCGAACAAACAGTGTCATGAATGTCTAGAGTTTGCTAAGAATGACAGAAATTAAGAAGTATCACGCATTTTGTGCAATAGCCTGCAGATGCACAACAGTTTTTAAACATGAACAGGTTGGAGCAACATCTATCCGTCAGCAGCTGAAACCTGCTTTCTCACGAACAGTTTTGACGGATTGCATTCACATTTCCTATTCAAGATCGTCTCTGCGGTTCTTCTTCTTCTTACTACTACTACTACTACTACTACTACTACTACTACTGACAATCCGTTGCAGAACTTGGCGTCTCAAATGTGACCCGCGCGAGGTTAGAACCCACAGCAGTGACAGACGATATGGTTAAGATAGACTATCTGAACGAAACCGCCAACAAATGCGGACCTTTAGAAGTTTAAATGCGCATAGACATATATTTGCACAAGAACCACCACTGTCGATCAGACATTTTCAGTTTCCTGCCTCTTCAGTTTCCTGCCATTCAAACATCTGAAGAAAAAAAATGGTTTGGGTCTAGTGATAGACTTCTAAATAGAATAACGGAATGAAACGTCAAACATTAGAATACTTGCATGAAACCTCGAACATTATCAGCCGATTTGTGGTCTATCTGAAAAATCCTCTATGAATGATTTATCTGGAAAATCCTCTGTGAGTTGTAATTTCTCTTTTTATCTCCCGACCGAATAGGTTCGGGGGATAAAGCAATCAGCCTGGCGTCCGTCCGTCCGTCCGTAGACGCAACCTTGTGATGGCCATAACTCCTATACCCTTTGCGATTCATTGATGGTTCTTGGCACAATTGTTCACAAGGCTGAGACGGCGTGTCATGCACAAGAAGCAGAACTCTGGATGCCGAACTTTTTGAGTTATCTCCCTTTTAAATAAAATAGAATGATTACTTTGTGGTGGCCATAACTCCAATATCCTTTGAGATATATTGATGACACCTGGCACAGCTGTTCACAAGGCTGAGGCAGCGTGTCATGCACAAGAACCACAACTCTGGTTGCCATGGTTTTTGAATTATCTCCCCTTCCAATAAAATAGAGTGAACACCTTGTGATGGCCATTACTCCAATACCCTTTAAGATATATTAATGATACCTGGCACAGTTATTCACAAGGCCGAGACGGTGTGTCATGCTTAAGAACCACAACTCTGGGTGCCATGGTTTTTTAGTTATCTCCTCTTCCAATAATTGAGAATCACTACCTTGTGATGGCCACATATTGATGGTACTTGGTACAGTTATAAATGAGTTTAAGCAGGTGTGTCACGTGCCAGAACCACAACTCTGGGTGCCCTGGTTTTTTATTATCTCCCCTGACAATATAACCTTGTGATGGCCACTTGTATGCAAGGTTGAGACGGCGCTTCATGCCTAAGAACCACAACTCTGGGTGCTATGATATTTGAGTTATCTACCCTTCCAATATAACAGTCTGATTACCTTGTGATCACCGTACCTCCAATACCATTTGACATATATTGGTGGTACTTGATGCAGATGTACATGAGATTCAGCAAGTATGTCATGCTCAAGAATTACAACTCTGGGTGCTCTGGCTTTTTAGTATTCTCCCCTGCCAATATAACCTTGTGATGACCATAGCTTCAACCCCCTTTGAGATATATTCAAGGAACTTGGCGCAATTGTAAACAAGGTACAGAAGGGGTGTCATGTGCAAGAAACACAACTGTTGGTGCTGTGGTATTTGAGTTACCTACCTTTCCAATATAACAGTATGACCAGCTTCTGATCATCATATCTCAAATACCCTTTGAGATATATTGATGGTACTTTGTACAGAAATACATGAGCTTAAGCAGGCATGTCATGCGCAAGAACCACAATTCTGAGTGCCCTGGTTTTTTAGTTATCTCACCTGACAGTATAATCTTGTGAATGCCATAACTGCAGTAACTTTTGTGATATATTGCTGGTTTAATTCTGGTGCACTTTCTATTGGTGAACAATCTTCTGAAGGCCATATTGGCTTATGGTCGGGTGGATTTGCCATCTCTTCGATGGCTATTTTTTATTATTTTATTCAATAAAATGTGGAACTATTATAGTAAAAAAATATTAGAACCAAGGAAAGGCTCTCTGACTGTTCCTCTTCATCAGTTATCTTCTGAAGACACTTATGTAAGTATAGGAAACATGAACTATCCAAACATTTCCTGAAATGGAAGTCGTTGAAATTCATAATCCCTATACCAGACACATGCAGAGAGAGAGAGAGAGAGAGAGAGAGAGAGAGAGAGAGAGAGAGAGAGAGAGAGAGAGAGAGAGAAGGAGAGAGAGAGTAACCATTTACTCGTCTAACGCTATTTTCACCATCGTTGTTTATATACGGCATGGGAAATATTCAACACTGTTCATAACCGTGCTTTTTGGACCTCAAAATTAAGGAGATATGGAAGTAGGCATTGGTTTAGCCATGAATTGTAAATCCGTCATTGGTATCCATCGTCTGCGTTTCATGGTAACATCAAAGAAATCCGTCTGTCGTAAATATTATCTTATTTCAGCATGGTGCACTCAAGTCCATGCTTATTGCTGCCCGAGCAACGTATGGCACAAGTATATAGGAGTTTATTTTTGAACAAGGACTATTTCTCTTTCAAGCTACAATGACATCTTTGGATAAATCGGTTTCATTTCTGGTACTTACACCAATTCTTTTAGAAATTGTGCATGTTTTGCATTTTAGTTGTCTGTAAAGACGCTTTCATGTAATCTATCGAAGCTAAAAGCACCATTACGAAACAGCTGTGACTGTTCCAGAAGAATACAGCAAAAAATCAAAACTGATTTTTAATAGGGTCGCAAAAAACATGATTTTATCGACTCACCCTCTTTCAAATCCAAGGTAAACAGTCGGCGTTTTTGGTATCCGTCTGCGTTCCAAGTAGTCGAATACCCCGTGTGATCACATTGCAAATGTAAGTTGTCCACCATACTGTTCATATCTGAGTGCATCACGTGAACAGGCCCGTGAAATGAATTATTTTTCTTATTTCTGCTCCAAGACATAGGTTGTGGGTACTCGTTTGAACCGCCTCAATGAGGCGGTTCTAACGAGCACCCACAACCTATGTTTGCAGTATTAATAAGAAAAATGTTACCGATTTTCAGCAGAAAAGAAGCCATTTTGGAGATGTGAAAAAATTCACTGTGTCACACGGGTGTGTTATCCTAATGGATTATCAGAATTTTGAAATCCAATTTGCGGGAACCCAGGTTTTCTCATGATGATGAGGTCTGGTTCCGTGGTAATGATTTTTTTCATGCTCAACTCAACTGAGCATGAAATGTGTCATGCTCATAACTATCAAACTACAAACAAAATGGTGTTAGGCAATTTTACTTCTCAGATAGGCACAGAAAGCCATTTATCCTGCTCATAAATTTTAAAATGCCAACACATGTTGGCATTTTACAATTTACGAGCATGATCAACTTCATGCTCAAGTGAGTTGAGCATGAAAAATGTTTTATAACCTCGGGCCCAGGTCTACCTCAGAGACGTGGTTTCAGGATCAGACTGAAGACTACAGTAAATTTCCGCTATTAAGATCGTCTAAATTTAAGACTAAACCTGCTTTTAAAAGCTTACTTCAAAAGGTTTAGTTATTCTTTCTTTTTGTTTTCTACACCTAGTGTCTCCTATTAAGGGACCACCTTTGGGACTGTTCAAAAGTGGTCTTTAAAGACCACTTTTGAACAGTCCCAAAATATGTTTTAATATAAGAATTTAACTGTGAAGTGTTGCGTCTGATCAGGGACCACACGGTTTGCTTAAAATATATGTGTTTAAAGGTTACCCCGCCCATCGGGGCTTGAAGAAATAGATGGGATGCATGATGCTTCCACGCAGAGCTGAAATCCGACCGCACACGAGTACCGGTAAACCGCATAGACGATCTAAGCCTGCCCAGGCAAAACGGTGCGAGTCGGACCGTCCATGCTTATAAACCCTATTGGTTTCATTGGGAGACAGGGCTTGAGGTGTCATTTCATCTCAATGTCGGGTAAAAGTTCCACAAAATTGGAAGCAACGTCTCCAAAATGACCTATACAGTGTTGACGGGGACGTTAAACCTCAAATCAGACAAACAAACAAACAATTTAAAGGTTAAACGAGACGGCCTGTGTCTCCCGCTCAGCCCCATTTTCCCAATCTACACTCAAAGACAATCGACCCTCCAGTACTCCCAGTGCTTTGATTCCAAAAACAAGGCTTTATTGCTCTGTTGCGTCCCCACATACCAGGTATGGGAATTTCAAAACGCTAACAAACCTTTGTAATAAATGCCAACGTAAACCCCACTTCAAAGCTCACAAGAATTCAAAGCACTGTGAGCACTGGTAGGTCGAGTGCCTCTAATTGTAGACTACTTAGAAAAATTGTCCTGAATGAGGACAGACTCTTTCGCTTAACTCTTCAGTTCCTCTGATGTAAGCACACAGTGTAGACCCCGATCAGACGCCGCGTTCTGTGGCGTATGATCTGGGTCTACACTGTTGGCCGCGCCCAACAAATGATTTCAGTCCACATTCACTAAATAACTATCTTAACAACACTCTATCCTCACAGCGATAAACATAGCTGTAACCTGGATTTCCTACAAATTAAAGTCACGTGGACTTCAGTGCAGAAGAACTTCTCTGCTTAGTAATTTTGGTTCAGTTGTCGAGTAATCAACGCGAAAAGTAAGGTTTATACGAGGGTATATATTAATTTTATTAGTTTCGCTCAAAAACATAGACTGTTGCTACTCGTTGAGGTGGTTCTAACGAGCGCCCGCATTCTATTTTTACCCATTTCTTTTTCAGCTAAATAAGAAATTTATTAGTTTAAACAATATTTTATTCATTTCAATTATAGATATATAACAAGAATAAAACATATTAGAAAGATCAACAGGATTTGAAAACAAGCAAGGTTGCTTATACTAATCATCTCCTGGAATTATTATTAATTAATCAGAATTATTTAATTTTTGAGACTTAATGAATACACTGCCGCACGTGTATATTATCTCAGTGACCATCACGAAAACACGCTTAAAACATCTTAAAGCCCTAAGTTTTTCTAGTAAAACTGGGGTTTACAGGGGTATACGTGATTTTTCAAATTTCTGCTCAAAAACGTAGATTGTGGGTACTTGTTAGAACCGCCTCGCCTAGGCGGTTCTAACGAGTACGCACAATCTATTTTTGAGCAAAAATATGAAAATATCAAAATTTTTTAGCTGAAAAAAAAGATCATTTTTGGTAGTCAAATTTTCTATATATTTGAATAGGCGTGTATTCGTAATTATCCTGAGTTATGTAAATCGCAGAATAATACAGTATGTCACAACCATCATAAAATTAATCGAGCTGCCAGCACTGGATGACTTCGGAACCCACCACAAACAATATGTTGCAGGCGACTTTCCACACTTCCGCTCTAGTTCTGAAGTCACGTGACTGAAAGGATATAGTTTCCCATCGACCTTGGCACAGTTTCCGGTTAAATATTTCACTTTCCTGGAATTTATCAGCTTTTCGATGACACAGTTACACAAGAAGCCGTTGTCTGTCACATTTAGGTAATAAAAAGTACATTTTGGTGCTTTAAAGACAAAGTCAAGCGACTGGAGAATGTTGTCTGAAAGGTCAAGCGAAATAGGCATGGAATAGTGGAAGAATGCATAGGGGCTGATCTGGGATATTTTGTTCCCGCTGAAGTATAATTTTCTAGCATTTATTCCCGTTAATGTTTTATTGTTAATCCTTCTAATATTATTTTTAGACAATTCAAGGTGGCGGAGCTTTCGTAAAGTCGAAAGAGGAGTGACTGGTACTCGAGTTAACCCAACACTTTGCATTCTCAGAACTTTAAGACTGTTTTGGAAACTATAAAACATATCGTCCTGTATTAGCAATGGGTTTGCGCTGATATCAAGACTTTCTAAATGATAATAACCAATAAAAGATCGGTTACTCATATAAGATATTTTATTATTAGATATATCTAGATGTCTTAGTTGATTCAGTTCAGCGAGAGATAGTGTTGGAATCAATGCCATATGGCAGTCTTTCAGTGCCAATGAACGTAAAGAATTTTCAAGACCGGCAAAAGCGCCGTCACTGAAAGCCTCCATCTGACCAAGCAGGTTGACAGACAAATCAAGCTCTTCTAGACAGCGCAGATCAGCAAAGTCACCTCTATGGATGATCGTGATATCATTTTCTCTCAGATTTAGCTTCTTCAGTAATGCCAAGCTTCGCACAGCACGTGGTACTCGTGAAAGAAAATTAAGACTTAAATCTAATTCTCTTAAATTATTGAGTCCCTGGAAAGCATTTTCGGTGACATGTGAAATCCGACACAGTGACAACGAAAGTTTCTTTAAGGAATGTAGTTCACTGTCATAAAACAACTCCGGTAATTTTTGAACAGAATATTCTAAATTTCTGGAGAGATCTAGTTCTTCAAGGTTATGGAGTCCTCGAATAAAAGATATGGAACGTCGCAGATTCAAACCAATTTCTTGCGCAATCAGTGACTTAAGGTTTGTCGTGCTTTTAGCGAAGAATTCACCGATCAGCGTGTTTCCAAGAGGATTTTTGCTAATATCAATAATTTGGACATTAACTTTTTGCGGGAAAACAGTTGGAGATATTGTTATCAAAGTGTTATTTGCAAAAGACAAATTATAAATTTTGACCCCTTTCGGAAAAGTCAGCAAAGGAACCTGATAAAGGCCCCTGGAAGAACAATCAACAAAGTGTCTTTCTACTATTTCCGTTGCCCTGATGTGCTTGCTGTAACAATTGCACAACTGCGCAACTTCCGGAGAGCAGGGTGAGTATCCGAATGAAACTTCTGCTAACAAGAAAATGGCGGATATGATGACGGAGCAAACCATATTCCAACATCTGAAAAGAATAGAAAAGAACAGCATAGAAATAATGTATAGCGCGATTGTGAATCTGTTACAAAATGGTATACACTCGTTCGCGCGTGATTTAACGCATTCTTTTTGACTGCAGTTTAAATGGATGTCTAGAGACTACACCTCATCAAGGAAAAAATGGATATAAAAAGCATACATCAACCTACTTAAAAAGCAAAATATCCCATGACCCTACCATGGGAAGGGCCTAAATATGGGTCTCGCACATGTGTATTTTTTGGCGAAGGAATGTTAATTTGAACAGGCATCCAGCGAGAGCTCGCTCAAAATGTTTTCTCTTGCCAGTCTGTGTTCGTCCATTTGGGGCTTGCGGAAATAAGATTGGGTTGCATGGTGCTTCTGTAAAGAGCTAAAACCGACCGAAGTTGTGAGTACTAGTAAACCGCTTAGAAAGGTCCAGGCCTGTCTGGGTCAAGTTCGGCAACAGATCTGACGTTTCAATGTATAATAACCATGGGCGGTTAATGTGACGATTAATTAGAAAGATTGATCTGAAATTCTGAACGGCGCACACGTCAGATTGCAGGCCCTGCTTTGTCCGGTTCAAATTTTTGGTATATTTCCATCTTCTTAGCTTGATTAAATAAAAATGCAGCTGTAAGTTAATTGCAAAATTTTTGATAAATTATATATTTTAGTAACTGAACAAAACGCTTAGGCTCGTCCTGCTGAACTAGGATATGTTCAACCTTTGCAAACAGTGTAGATACAGATTAGATGGCTTCTTCAGAAGCCTTCTGATCAGTTTCTGCAGTTTGTCATTCAGTTCATGAATTTGTAGGAACAAATGGCGTTAAGTAATCTGATTGGTTGAGTCAGAAATGGGTGTGGCTAAATTAAATTATTCAGCAGAAATACATTAACATCCTTGCAAACCACGATATGGCTCATGAGGATTGAGGCGGTTGTTAGGTGTGACCAAAATTCTTGTTTTTGGAAAATAAGGAAAATATTGCATACTTTTGTAAACTCCATTTTACCACATATAAAGTTGGCTTTACAATGTTACTCATTACATGGACTTGTTAACGTGATGACTGCCTTTCATGGACTTCATCAGGTTTCATGAACATTACGAAAACACTTCCATACAAATACATGGTAAACTTTACCGCCGAAAAAACGAAAATTTTAAGATGAAAAATTGTGATATTTTTCTTATTTCTGCTCAAAATAAAGATTGTGGGTACTCGTTAGAACCGTCTCATTGAGGCGGTTCTAACGAGTACCCACAATCTTTATTTTAGAGCAGAAATAAGAACCATAAGGTTTACCCCTGCAAACTCCAGTTTTACTATATAAATCTGGGGTTCAAGGGGGTCAAAATTATATAGGCGTGTTTTCGTGATGAGATCCGCTCAAAAAACTCTAGAATGTAGCAATAATAACGTTGATAAAATTTAGCTATAAAATCTATACCTAGTATCTTCAGATTTTGCCGGCCTCGGTAGCTCAGTAGGATGCGCGTCTGACTGGTGATCAGGGTTAACTATTCTAGTAAGTAGAATATTCAATACAGTGGTATTTTTGCTGAAAAAATGTGGTATCTGCAAAAGCTGTTCACATTGTTTTCAGCAAAAATATTAGCGGTAATAAGGCCATGGAATGAACGCCCTTGAAAACCCACATTTATAGGCCTATAGAGGAAATGTTTTACAAGTGAATACATTTTTGCTTTAAACCATAGATTGTGGGTACTTGTTAGAACCGCCTCAATGAGGCGGTTCTAACGAGCACCTACAATCTATATTTGCAGCAGAAATAGTAAAATTTCAAATTTTTATCTGCAGGATGTCATTTTTGAGCGATGAAAAAATTTAACTATGATAATGCAGTACATACGAATGTCAATTTGTCCATCCGTCCGTCCATCACACTTCACACCGTTATATTACTGTTCATGCCAAAGCAACTCTTATAATAATAGACTTATTTTGGACTTGCAACACATTTCAAAAATACTAAATGATACAGATTCGCGATTATCGTAAACCCAGATAAGGCTGTACAAAATAAATGAGTAAAAATCTTATCAATATCTACTTTTTTGCCATTCGGTATCTTGTCTGTTTTACTAAAGTTCGTCTAGAACTTGGCGCCAAATGGATTCGCCACATTAAAACTAACAGTTCTTATGACATTCTAACAAAGAAAAGCTCCAATCAGAGTGTGCACATGTGTAGTACGATGATGGTTTACACTCTGTGTTTTATTAAATATGCACAGCATATATTTTGTATGGTATAAACCTGTCCCGATGCGCAGGTTGATCTGAACGACATACACCTGTGATACGGTCTAATTATAGTGCTGAAAGATACATAACTCCGATAATACTTCAAGCGCTAATTACGACTGCATAAGACATTTTCAAAGTATTTTTTCACTACATTCTTGAAAAAAAAATACGGCAGGACATTACATGTGAATACACATGAAATGTTAAGCCTTTTTGCTCTGAAAAAGAAAAGAAAAGGCTGAATCGTTGTCTGCTTTATACATTTGTAATTTTCCGTAGCGCTTAATGGTTTGGCATACTGCTGATTATAAAAAGCAAAGTTTTCATGTTTTTATTCCTTATTTTCCTTTAATCATTGTTCATTAACATTTTCTTGAATATGCACATGTGTTGTTTAGCAAAATGGCAGCTTTCATCCTTGCAAGTGTTTGAGAGAGAGAGAGAGAGAGAGAGAGAGAGAGAGAGAGAGAGAGAGAGAGAGAGAGAGGGAGAGAGAGAGATAATTAGCACTGGCAAAGAGAGAGAGAGAGAGAGAGAGAGAGAGAGGGAGAGAGAGAGATAATTAGCACTGGCAAAGAGAGAGAGAGAGAGAGAGAGAGAGAGACAGAGAGAGAGAGAGAGAGAGAGAGAGAGAGAATTAGCATTGGTAAAGAAGATGTTTTTCCTAGAACAACCGCTTCTTCTTCTTCTTCTTCTTCTTCAACAAAACACAGTTTTAGAAAAACTTGTGTCGTTTTCTTCTATTACATCACGCTAACAAGTCCGTGAAACCCCAGTTTATATCGAGAAAACAGGGGTTTACGGGCGTCTACATTATTTTTCCTATTTCTGCTCCTAGACATAGGTTGTGGGTACTCGTTAGACGTCAATGAGGCGGTTCTAACGAGCACCCACAACCTATGTTTGCTTTATAAGTAAGGAAAATATCATCGATTTTTGTCAGAAAAGTAGCCATTTTGGAGATGTGAAAAAATGCACTATGTCGCACGGGGTGTGTTAACGTAATGAATGCTCCAGATGTAGAGGAGATTCTAATGGTCTGTCTAATGTTGACTAGAAATAAGGTAATCACGTAGACCCTTGCAAACCCAACAGTGACCAGAAATAAGGTTTACCAACCCCAATCGCCATATAAATGGGGTTTCTCATGGTGAACATAGCATGAAAATGTTCATTATGACATCAGACATCGGATTGTTCAAGCACACAGCAAAGTCTTAGATCAGACCGCGCTTCAGAAGCGCCGCGAGTCTGATCTGAGACTTCGCTGGGTGCTTATGTCCGAAGACGCATGTTCACCTGATAAGAATAGTTCACACGATTCGTGACCTTGACACTTGATTAGCAGGAAGAATCATTAACATTTGCATCTCCTGCAAAACAATATCTGAATTTAAGTGCGATGCATTTCAAAAGATTACTGCATTACAAAGGCAATCGTACGGAACACGGGAAAGGACATGAATTTTTTTATAAGTTGTGCGCACAAGATGTGCGGACAAGATATTAACTTGTTCGCACAACATATTATCATGTTATCTTCTGCGGACAACATAATATCTTGGTCGCACAACATATTATCTTGTGCGCACAAGATATTATCTTGTCCACACAACTTTTAAAATATATTGTGCGTACTATCTTGTGCGGATAACATAATATCTTGTACGCACAAGATAATATCTTGTTCGCACAACTTCCCAATATCTATGTTGAGCAAACAAGATAATATCTTGTGCGCACAAGATATTAAGTTGTGCGAACAAGATATTATCTTGTGTGCACAAGATAATATGTTGCACGCACAAGATAAATTATGTTGTCCGCACAAGTTTATATCTTGTGTGCACAACATATTATCTTGTGCGCACAAGATAATATCTTGTTCGCCCAACTAAATATCTTGTTCGCACAACTTATTAAAAATAAATTTGAATGTCCCTTCTCGGGTTCCGTACAATGTAAATGAGTTTGCTAATTGAATTCATCCTGGCTAAAGGATAAACAAATTAAAATTATACTTAATTTCCTGAAAATAACCAGACGAAACATTGTTGTTGTTGTTGTTGTGGTGGTGGTGGTGGTGGTGGTGTTACTGTTTGTTTGTTTGTTGTTGTTGTTTTTTTATTTCATTTTTAAATACATCACGAAAACACGCCTATATAATTTTGACCACCCTCGAACCCCACTTTTATATCGTAAAACTGGGGTTTACAGGGGTATACCATATTTTTTATTTCTGCTCTAAAATATAGATTGTGGGTACTCGTTAGAACCGCCTCGATGAAGCGGTTCAAACGAGTATCCACAATCTATATTTTAAGCAGAAATATGAAAAATATCACATTTTTTCAGCTTAAAATTTCGATTTTTCGGCGGTAAAGTTAACAATGCAATTTTATAGACGTGTTTTCGTAATGATTTCCTGAATTGTGGTAAGAACATAACCAGATTTCAGATAAAAAATTTCATTTTTTAATAATTTCAAATTTTCGTTGTTTGATTGAATTGAGGTTTTACGTCCCCGTCGACACTATTTAGGTCATTTTGGAGACGTTACTAGTTTTGTGGGACTTTTACCCGACATTGAGATGAAATGACTCGATAGCTCAGTCGGCTGCGCGTCTGACTGTTGATCAGGAGGACGCGGGTTCGATATCTGCCGTTTTTCGTGGAGATTGATCATGAAATCTTTCATACGGGACAATTGGGATCATCATGCCTCATGTCAAATCAAGGGACCTTACCTGTACTGGCAATTTTTCCCGCTCCGAAAATCCCGAAAAAATTAAAATAACCTCACAATGACCCAATTTGTTTTTATTTAATTTTCTCAAATTTAACATTGGAGGAAAGAAAAATCATTTATCTACTTAGATTTTTAGCCTCTTTCTCATTGCATAATGAATGTTTTAATTACTGTAGTTTAAAATCAGCTACTGTCGCGTATTTTTGCTAATTTACTATTGAAGTACATTAGACATAGGGTCCTATTTTTATTCTAAAATTGACCAATTTTTTTCTTATATATTATTAAAGCATTTTTAAATCGTCAGTCGTCACAACGGGGAACAAACTTTTTCCATTGTGATTTCGCGTCGATTTAGAGGTGTTCATGATGTTAACTGGGTCTAACATTGGGTGTAAACTGAAATTTTCACCTGGAAAACAGCTTGGAATGTTACTTTATCAAATCGTTCACATGAAATTTGCATTCAAAAATAATGTCCGCAGTTGCTAAGTTCGTCTGGCGTCGCGTGCATCATTTACGTTGCGTAGGTGCTAAAAGTGACGTCATCAACGCCCGAATAACGCGAAAACGTGCGTGACGTAATTTCTGACACATAGTTGTAACTACTGTATATATAATTATATATATTGTGTAGGCTTTAAGCATTATTGTGCTTTATGCTGAATAAAGTTATTTGTATTTATTGTAAAGTTGTTTAGCTAATTGACATCTATTCTAACACAGCGCGCCTATATAGACATTGGAAAATAACTGTGTTTTATTCTACAACAAATCACGGCAAGGAAGAGCGTGACGAGTGACGCCATCAAAAGCTGACAATTTATGACGTCACAAGTAGATTCTTTGACGTTAGACGGCGTAACGTCACTTTCTCGCACTGAAAACGTTACAAAGGACATAAATACATGTGATATAACAAATGTCTTTTAACAATGGCGAAAAGTTGTGAGAATCTGAAGGAAACAACAACATTGTTGCCGATTTTAGCGTGTTAGAATCGAAATAATTCAGCTTTAGCCAGTGATTTGTTGGGTAATAAATCACAGTTTGTCGGTCAGTTGCAAGTAGACAAATCACGCGCGCTACGCGCTCGTGATTTGTCTACTTTACAACTGACCTCCGAACTGTGATTTATTACTCAACAAATCACACTTACAGCTGATCTATTTCTTAAACAAACAGAAACTATATGATATTTCGAATTCACAAACAGTGAAAATAAGAACCGTATTTTAACTGTTTGAAACAGTGACAATATCGATTTCGATTTCACTGAGAAATGAAAAGCATGTAAGAAATCAAGCCCTGCCGCCAGAAGGAAGCGCTAAGGTTTAAGAAACGGTCCGACTCGCACCACTTTTCTTGGGCAGGCTTAGACCTTAGTATTTAAGTTCGATCGGTTTCAGCTCTGCGCGGAAGCACCATGCAGCCCAGTCTATTTCTCCAAGCCCCGGTGGGCGGGGCGCAGGTAAAGACCTTACTGCACAATTTCAATTATCGCTGTTAACTCAGAAATCTAATTATACATGAAACCCGCATTGTATACTTACAGCTTAAAAAATAATTCCAAGGTTATTAGCACGTCTTAACTTCAAGAAGAACATTGCATTGATGAGCTCATATACCTTTCCGAGGTATTTTTATGCCTGCGATATAGCAGGTGAAATCATGAAAGCAGTTTTTGTTACATTTGTTTGTTTTTTTTCCCTGAGTTACAGCACCATCTTTCATGAACGTTATAAGAACTAGACTGGCTGTCTGGTCTTTCAGGTAATTCATTGCAACACGAAAACAAGCCTAATATAATTCTGGCCCCTTGAAGCCCACTTTTATACAGTAAAACTGGGGTTTACAGGGGTAATCCTTATTTTTCTTATTTCTGCTCTACAATATAGATTATGGGTACTCGTTAGAACCGCCTCGTTCATTACGATAACGCACCCGTGTGACATAGTGCATTTTTCACATCTCCAAAATGGTTACTTTTCTGATGAAAATCTGTCACATTTTTGTTAGTTTTACTTCAAACATAAGTTGTGGGTGCTCGTTAGAACCGCCTCATTGAGGCGGTTCTAACGAGTACCCACAACCTATGTCTTGGAGCAGAAATAAGGAAAGTAATGTATACCCCCCATAAACCCCAGTTTTCTCCATATAAACCGGGGTTTAGGGGGTGTTCATTTCACGGACTTGTCCATGTGATGTGAGGCGGTTCTAACGAGTACCCACAATCTATATTTTGAGCAGAAATAAGAAAAATATCACACTTTTTCATCTGAAAAGTTTCGTTTGTCGGCGGTTAAGGTTTACAATGCATTTGTATGGGCGTGTTTTCGTACTTGATGCATGGCTTTTAGCATGAAGCTACTAGTAACTCAATGTCGCGAGAAGCAAGGGCCCTGAACACGCCTATATAATTTTGACCCCCCCCCCCCCTTAGACCTCACTTTTATGTAGTACAACTGGGGTTTACGGTAGAAAACATTATTATTCAGAAGAACAGATTGTGCGTACTCGTTAGAACCGCCTTAGAACCGTTCTTACGAGTACCGACAAACAATGTTTTGAGCAGAAATCAGGATTTTTTATCTGAAAAAAAGAATCCTTTTTTTTATTTTTTTGTGGTAAAATTGTTATCATATTTCAATAGGCGTGTTTTCGTAATGGTATTTTCGCAGTTCGATTTCCGAATTTATTCACTTGTCGCCAAATATCAGCATTTTCGTCGCGCTTGCTTTAAGAACGGCGCGGCGATATAGGAGTCCGATTTTCCGTCCGTTCGTCTGTTCGTCCGTTTGTCAAGCCATGAACATTTGCAAACACCCTAGCGTTCACCGTATTTCTAAAAAAAACTATAACAGCTTCATTAATGATACTTGGTAAAAACTTGCATCTGGGGATGGCAACTATAATGCAAGAATCCATACTTGACTTTGACCTTCATTTTATGGTTCACTGATTTTGTAAACACTTGCGTCAAACCTGGCGTTCGACCTAATATTCAAGTTCATTTCTCAAGACTATACGGGCTTCATTCATGATACTTGATACAAGCTTGCATGTAGGAATGGCAACTATGATCATCAATATTTGACCTTGGTCTACATTTCATGGTCCCATTACGATAACACATCCGTGTGCTATAGTGCATTTTCATACCTCAAAAAAAGTTAATTTTTCTGAGGAAACTTTTGATATTTTTCTAATTTATACTCCAAACATAGGTTTTGGGTGCTCGTTAGAACCACCTCAATGAGGCGGTTCTAACGAGTACCCACAACCTATGTCTTGGAGCAAAAATAAGAAAAATGATGTTTACCCCCGTAAACCCCAGTTTTCTCTATCTTTATTTCACGGACTTGTTCACGTGATGATTGTGGTCTATAGCTTTCGCCCTATAGTTCAAGTCCATATTTACAAGAACTGTTTGACCTTTATTAACCCTTTTCATACCAAATGGAATCTTCCACCTTATATAAAGCAGGAGTTCATTTCAAAATTTAGGGGTGCCAGTGTGTGGTTTCTTCAACTTTGGTTGGAAAATGGCTGAACTTTTACCAAACAGTGGAGGCCCTGATCAGACGCCGCGTTCTGTGGCGTCTTATCTGGGATCTAGGCCTGCACTGTTTGCCAGGGTACCCGTTTTGGGGTTTCTGGTACTTTAAGGGTTAATGATACTTGGTACAACCTTGAATCAAGGAATGGCAACTTTTATGCAAGCATTCATGTTTTACCTTGACCTACATTTCATAGATCTGTGGCTTAGCCCCTACCCTCTTCCCCACCACCACCTTCACCAACAAGTTAGCTTCCTTCAAAAAAAGGAATCCAATACGTGGGCTGGCAATTTTTTTAAACTTTGGGTTTTGGATTATTTTTAAAACACATAAGATAATCAGTTCACCAGTAGAACAAATAAATAAATACAAAAATATTGAAACTATTTGTTGTCTAAAGTATTTTAATTCTCTGCAATTAAAAGAAAAACAAAGCATTTTTAGAATAGATTATTGGTACTCATATTAAGCAATAATAATCACATTGTTACAAAATCAACTAGAGCTGTCAGTGAAACTGACTAGGGCCCCGGCAGCGCTATCAGAGGAGTAGGAAAATGTTGATGTTAAAAAAGACGTTTTTTTTTCCCTTTCACCTCTAAGTATGACCTTGACCTTTGAGGTACGGACCTGGGTCTTGCGCGTGACACACTGTCACATTATGGTTAATATTTCTGCTAAGTAATATTTAAATCCATCCAGGTATAAGAAAGTTATAGATTGGACACAATAAAAAAGACGCTTTTTTGACCTTTTATCTCTAAGTATGACCTTGACCTTTGAGGTACGGCTGTGGGTCTTGCGTGTGACACTTCGTCACATTATGGTTAACATTTCTGCCAAGTAATATTTAAATCCATCCAGGAATAATAACAAAGTTATTAATTGGACACAGGAAAGATCCTTTTTTGACCTTTAACCTCTAAGTATGACCTTGACCCTTGAGGTACGGACCTGAGTCTTGCGCGCAACACTCCATCACATTATGGTTAACATTTCTGCCAAGTAATATTTAAATCCATCCAGGAATAAGAAAGTTATGGAGGATAAAAAAAATTGTGGACGGACAGACGGACAGACAGACAGACAGACAGACGGACGGACAGAATGATGCCAAGTAATATTTAAATCCATCCAGGAATAATAAAAAGTTATGGAGGATAAAAAAATTTGTGGACGGACGGACGGACAGACGGACATTCTCACAAATGGATACTTATGTGGCTATTTTGAGCAAGATTGATACTTAGGTGGCTAATTTTAACCACATAACAGACCTTTTATGTGTCTAACGGAATAAATCGCACTTTCTCTCATTGACTTACATTGATTCTGTCCAAGTTCATAGCCACCTATCTATCCATTTGTGTGTACGGACGGACGGACAGACAGACGGACGGACAGAGTGATTACTATAGGGCACCCACACTTTCAGTGCGGGGCCCTAATAATAAAGCATGTTTCGGTGAGAGATGTGCAGTCATATACAATTTAAAAATGTTTTAGAAGTTGCTTCTTGATAATTCTTTAAACTGAATGACTTATTACATGCGAAGGTGTATTTTGATTGGATTTTATTGTTATAGACTAGATTTTGTCTTTACACAAAAGTACCGTTTGGCTAGATTTAACGTAATGTAAGTACTTACTAAAACTAGATTTGCCACGAAAAATGATTCACTTGGGTGGTTATATTAATGGCGGATAGGATTCTCGCGAAGATTAATATAAAAAATAGCCACCATTTTTTTCTGTAATTTATGAAAAAAAAAAAAAAACAAGCAAATGACAGGAATATCTGCACATTATAAAATGCTAAAACTTGCTTAAATCTCATGAAAACATTTCAATCGTTTAAACATTCATGTATTCGAAAGTGTTTCAAATTAAACTTAACTGCTCTGTACCGTTCAGTTCTTTACATCGTTTGGGAGCTGTTTCAAAGTCTGACTTAGGCTAAACTAATGTAAATGTTTATTTTACGTCAGTTTTCCTATGCGGTTGAATAGTCTCAGTGTATTAGTAGTATTAGTGCCTACGAATTCCCAAACCTTTTCTGCCCATTGCTGAATGAATACTACATGTATCCAGCTTCAATCTCCATTTGTCTATTACATTATATATATAAAGACGTCTCAAATCCGAAGATTTGGTTTCATGTTTACCAAAAGCGTAAAACGGCGTCTCGGGTTAGAAGTCTTAGCTACATGTTTTTACCAAAAGTTTTACACACACTTACATGTTTTATTTACCCAAAGAAGTAGACAGCTAAACAGATTTCTATTTTAAAAACGGACGATTGTAGTTGATGGCTGATCACGTGATTTGTCCGAGCGCTACTGTAGGTCAATGAATATACATCACAGAATTGTAATGCTGTCTGATTGTTTCTCTTCGTTTATTTATAGAAAATTACTCTGCAACACCGACAGGGATAAGAATCCACATACCTACATGAACCTACTTTCACCTAATATGTAAATCATCGTAATAAATGCAGCTTATAATAAAGGAATGAATTTTTACCGCATTCTACTTTTTCTGATCGGTTTTATGCAGACCTTGTATTTTTCTGAAAAACAAAAAGTTTATTCCTTGACATTCCCATCACATTACAAAGTCACAGCAATATACAACCCTGCAAACATTACTTTATTGAGAGAAAATGTGGAATGTGCAAGGGGTATTATTCCTCAAAGCATTTCGATAATACATCCGTGCGACAGTGCTTTCTTTCACATCTCCAAAATGGCTTCTTTTCAGATGAAAATCCTTGATATTTTTTTCTTATTTAAATTGCAAACATTGGTTGTGGGCACTCGTTAGGTCCACCTCTGCTAGGCGATTCTTACACACAACCTATGTCTTGGAGCAGAAATAAGAAAATAATGTGTACCCCTATAACCCAAGTTTTCTCTATATAAAGTGGGTTTGAGGGAGTGTTCATTTCACGGACTTTTCATTTTTGTTATAGTGCGTACATTACACTTACACCCTTGCAGTGAGCACTGCTGTTAAGTAGAAGAGAAGGCAATGATTTATATAATATAAAGTGGGGATTGCAGAGACAAAGATTTGTATTGTAACTCTACTAAAAAGAAAGTTAAGAATGGCTTCACTGAGGCGGTTCTAGCGGACCTCCAAGGATCGAGAATAAGGAAAAGAAGACGAATTCTTAAACATGTCACTACATGTAGTTTTAAACCTGTATCAGAAATGTAAAGATTCAACACCTGTTTTTGGGTCGATTGTTTTACAATCGACCCAAAGTCACTAAAAGGCAAATAAAAAAATAATGCTGTTTCCACGTAACAATCACTGATTTGGGGAAACCAATATTATCATTAAAAATAGAAAACGTCGCGCTATTTTTGTCGATGTTACATGTAAGTCAGAGCTATCTATAGAGTCTGGTAAGGAATCGTGTGCTGGGTTTCGCAAACACTGAATACTCAGAACAGAATGTGTCTGCTCAGCCGGCTGCTCAGGACTACACTGTTTGCTTAAATACTGGCATTTAAGGGTCAAACGAAATAGGTCAGGCCAATGCCAGGCTGCCTCCGTCATGAAAGAAAAAAAAAAACAGTATCTTAATATAGACCACGCTCTCACGCGACGACTTTCGGAAAATACTATTAATAAAATTGTTAGAAAGAAATGGACGTTTGCACAAATTATGCTTAGCCGACCAAAAAAAAAAAAAAAAAAAAGACAATATAACGTTACTTTTCGCACTTCTGCGTATAACATACCTTGGAACCTAGGAATATTTTAGAGCAAAACTTTTAAAGGTGGTATCGTTTTTAGAAATACAGCATAGACCCAAATCGGATAGATAGTGCATCGCGTCTGATCAGGACCAGCACTGTTCGCCATACATACAGCAAAATTTTCATTTTAGAACATGATTCAGGTCCGTAGGCGGATCTATAAATTGTCGGGAGGGTGCGAATTCCGGTTAATTTGCAGAATGAGAAATACTGCGTAAATTTGAGATAATTTTCCAAATTAGGAGGGGTGGGTGGGGGTTGTCACTCCTGCGTACGGGCCTGCATTAACAGGTAGAATGCACAAATTACTTTGTTTAAAAACATTGCACTGAAATCACTGTTATTCTTTAGCTGAGATGCAGTGGTGGGACTGAGCGAGAAAATGCGAGAGAGGAGAAACTATGGCAGTGTGGATCCTGATCAGCAGATGCATTCGATGGATCTACACTGTTTGCAAAGGAGAAGTTGGATAAAATGTTATATTACATGCATAACAAAGAAAGACTATGATTTCGACCAGACATAATCTTGGTATTTTCCTTTTTGCTGAGAAGAAATATTTCCTCCTAGCCGGAGAAATGAATCTCTTTAAGTGGAACTTTATGTACGAGATACAAGATACCGCTTTTGATTGAACCGTTAACATGAGCTGTAAACAGTCAACTGAACGGAAATTCAGACCCAAAATTCAAGATCCATTCGGTCCTTAAAGTCTATGGAAGTGCATGTAATATAGAGATTATTCATTTCTCCTATTTGAAATGTGGTATTAATAAACTCGGGGGAGGGGGGGGGGGGTAAAAAATCCGTTATCGGATTGTTCTACATGTACCTCCCTCGGTATTTCAAACAGGAGATATACATGTACCTGTAATAACTTTTCAAGCACATATCAGTGCATATTGTCTTGCATATGAGGCTAAGCATTATCAATGAAATATTATTAATCTGTTGAGATGATTGGATATATGTGTATACAGAAGGGGAATAAACACATTAACAAATGATACGTTAATAATTTGGAAAACATCACGAAAACACGCCTATATAATTTTAACCCCCTTGAACCCCACTTTTATATAGTAAAACTGGGGTTTCAGGGGGTATACCTTATTTTTCTAAAACATAGATTGTGGGTACTCGTTAGAACCGCCTCGATGAGACGCTTTTAACGAGTGTCCACAATCTATATTTGAGGCGGTTCTAACGAGTGCCCACAATCTATATTTTGAGCAGAAATGAGAAAAATATCACAATTTTTCATCTTAAAATCTTCATTTTTTCGGCGATAAAAGTGACAATGTATTTGTATAGCCGTGTTTGCGTAATGTCTTGAAGGAAAATGCTTCCAGTACAACACCAAGAACGTCATTTATTTTTTTCACAGAATACTTTTCTTATAATGAAGCGATTTAACGAGTACCCACAATCAACGTTACAAGAGGACCATGATGGCCCTGGATCGCCCACCTGATCCATAGAGTAACAAATGGGCCCCGGGGAGGGCCATTATTGACCCCAGGGTTATAATGTGCATAATGTTGAGGGAGGTCTAAAAAGGTGAAGCTTCATACCAAATATCAACAAAGGACTATAATTTGAACAATGTTGGCAAAGGTCCACTAGATGAAGCTACACAACAAATATCAAAGACCTGGGCCTTGTTGTTTCAGAGAAGAAGATTTTCAAAGATTATCTCTATTATAAGTCTATGTAAAACCAAAGGGCCCTGGGGCGGGGGCATTGTGGCCCCAAGGCTATAATTTGAACAATCTTGGTAGAGGTCCACTAGCTGAAGCTTCATACCAAATGTCAAAGACCTAGGCCTTGTGGTTTCAGAGTAGAAGATTTTTCAAGATTTTCCCTATATAAGTCCATGTAAAACCAAAGGGCCCAGGAGCGGGGGCAATTTTGGCCTCAGGGCTATAATTTGAACAATCTTGATAGAGGTCCACAAGATGAAACTTCATACCAAATATCAAAGACCTGGGCCCTGCAGTTTCAGAAAAGAAGATTTTTAAAGATTTTCCCTATATAAGCCTATGTAAAACCAAAGGGCCCCGGGGCGGGGGCATTTTTGGCCCCAGCACTATAATTTGAACAGTCTTGGTAGGGGTCCACTAGATGAAGCTTCATACCAAATAGCAAAGACCTGGGCCCTGCAGTTTCAGAGAAGAAGATTTTTTAAAGATTTTCCCAATATAAGCCCATGTAAAGCCAAAGGGCCCTGGGGCGGGGGCATTTTTGGCCCCAGCACTATAATTTGAACAATCTTGGTAGGGGTCTACTAGATGAAGCTTCATACCAAATATCAAAGACCTGGGCCTTGCGGTTTCATAGAAGAAGATTTTTAAAGGTTTTCCCTATATAAGCCTATGTAAAACCAAAGGGCCCCGGGGCGGGGGCATTTTTGGCCCAAGCACTATAATTAGAACAATCTTGGTAGGGGTCCATAAGATGAAGATTCATACAAAATATCAAAGACCTGGGCCTTGCAGTTTCAGAAAAGAAGATTTTTAAAGATTTTCCCTATATAAGCCCATGTAAAACCAAAGGGCCCCGGGGCGGGGGCATTTTTGGCCCCAGCACTATAATTAGAACAATCTTGGTAGGGGTCCACTAGATGAAGCTTCATACCAAATATCAAAGACCTGGGCCTTGCGGTTTCAGAGAAGAAGATTTTTAAAGATTTTCCCTATATAAGCTTATGTAAAACCAAAGGGCCCCGGGGCGGGGGCATCTTTGGCCCCAGCACTATAATTTGAACAATCTTGGTAGGGGTCCACCAGATAAAGATTCATACCAAATATCAAAGACCTGGGCCTTTCAGAGAAGAAGATTTTTAAAGATTTTCCCTATATAAGCCCATGTAAAACCAAAGGGCCCCGTGGCGGGGGCATTTTTGGCCCCAACACTATAATTTGAACAATCTTGGTAGGGGTCCACTAGATGAAGCTTCATACCAAATATCAAAGACCTGGGCCTTGCGGTTTCAGAGCAGAAGATTTTTAAAGATTTTCCCTATATAAGCCTATGTAAAACCAAAGGGCCCCGGGGCGGGGGCATCTTTGGCCCCAGCACTATAATTTGAACAATCTTGGTAGGGGTCCACCAGATAAAGATTCATACCAAATATCAAAGGCCTGGGCCTTGCAGTTTCAGAGAAGAAGATTTTTAAAGATTTTCCCTATATAAGCCCATGTAAAACCAAAGGGCCCCGGGGCGGGGGCATTTTTGGCCGCAGCACTATAATTTGAACAATCTTGGTAGGGGTCCACTAGATGAAGCTTCATACCAAATATCAAAGACCTGGGCCTTGCAGTTTCAGAGAAGAAGATTTTTTAAGTTTTCGGTGAAAAAAATCTATTTTTGGCTCCTGTGACCCATATGTGCAACGGACCGGAACCATTTGAACAACTTTGAAAGGGGACCACCTAAGGATCATTCCTGTGAAGTTTGGTCAAAATCTGCTCAGTGGTTTAGGAGGAGATGTCGTTTGAAGAAAAAGTTTACGGACGGACGCACGGACGGACGCACGCACGGACGACGGACAAAAAGTGATCCCAAAAGCTCACCTCGTCACTACGTGACGGTGAGCTAATAAAGCAGTGTTTCTGTTGGTTGTTTTTGTCCGCTTGACTATTGCTGGCTTTGAAAAAAAAACAGGCAGCAGTGTTTAGTCTTCTCCCTGTGCCATCAGAGGGCTGTGTAAAACGTAAAATCTAGACTGGACTCATGTACGGGGTATTGACTTATCAATCGACACAAAGAAAATCTGGACTGGGCTCGTGTAAGAGGCATTCTCTAATACAGAAACTTCACGCCTGCTGTTTAGTGTTGCTGACAATTAACAAAATCGAGGGACTGGTTGTTTATAGCACCTAAGAGGTGCAGTGTAAAAAGTAAATTCTGGGCTGTGCTGCTTGCAGGGGGGGGGGGGGAGGGGGGGGCTTTGGTAAATAGTGTATACCTGATCAGACGCCACATAACACGGTGTCTCCTACTCTGCTTGCTTAAAATACTGGAATTTAATGGTTCAACGAACAGATCAATTCTCAGTTCAGGATATATTTTCCCAACCTACACTCAGAGACGATCGACCCACCGGTACCCACAGTGCTTTGACTTAATATTTCCCCATCTAAGCTGTTACTATTACGCAAACAATTCTGCAAATCAACCCAATACATCTTAAACAATTATGTAGACATAACTATACATGGAAATGTACCTAGCTATATAAGAGCGGTTAGTTCAGTCCTTATTAGTTTCTCTGTGTGTTCTTACGTTAGAAAGTCTTGCAAACTAATGTGATTTCTCAGGGCCATAAAAGAGTTGAAACCGACCAGCACACGAGTACTGGTAAACAGCTTAGAGAATCTAAGCCTGCCCAGGCAAAGCGGTGTGAGTCGGCCCATCCATGCTAATAAACTATTGGTTTCATTCGACGGCAGGGATTGAGATGAAGGTAAAAGTCCCGCAAATTGGAAGCAACGTCTCCAAAATGACCTTTATAGTGTTGACGGGAACGCTAAACCTTAATAAATCAATCATTCAATCAATCAATCAGGGCCATAAAATATTGTTGCTAAAATATTCCTTCTTTTCAGACCAAACATAGATTTAGATAATATGGATACTCGTTAGAATCGCCTCGACGAGGTAGTTTTAACAAATACATATCGATCTACTCACGACCTAGCCTTCGGCGGAATTCGTGTTTAGCAACAACATAAGAAAAGTGCTTTTGGGCACACGCCAACTGTCAACCTCCCAAATTGTGTACAATCGAGCTTCAACAGCTCCAACATCTTTGGGACCGTGAAAATTTCTTCGAAATAGGGATAGTTCGGGCCTCTAAGGCTTAATTATAGGATCAGTCATTTCGATAGCACATCTGTGAGTTTTGTTTGTTTGTTTGATATGAGGTTTAACGACCCGTCCCCGTATGGGCTGGGCTATGCAAGGGTATTAGTTGCGCGGACGTGTTATTGTGACGTAAGATAGAGTTTTCAGGTATATTCATCTTTGTTGCTGTGTATATATTTTGTTAAGTGGGCCTCAAGGAAGAGTAGCTTGTAGCTAATTTTGTCACCGACTGAAAATAAAGGCTTTATTATTATTATTATTATTATATAAAACTGTAAAGGTCATGTTGGAAACGTTGCTTCCAATTTTGTGAGACTTTTACCCGACAATGAGATGAAATGACATCTCAAGCCCTGTCGCCCAATGAAACCAATAGGGTTTATAAGCATGGACGGTCCAACTCGCACCGCTTTGCCTGGGCAGGCTTCGATCATCTAAGCGGTTTACCAGTACGCGTGTGCGGGTCGGTTACAGCTCTTTGTGGAAGCATCATGCAGCCCATATATTTCTTCAAGCCCCGATGGGCGGGGGCCGAACACATCTGTCAGACATAATGCATTCTTTCAGATCTCCAAAATGGTTATTTTTCTGAAGTAAATCCGTGATATTTTTCTTACTTATACTGCAAACATAGGTTATGGGTGCTCGTTAGAACCGCCTCATTGAGAAATAAGAAAAAAAAAAACAGTTTGCCTCCTGTAAATCCCAGTTTGCTTTATATAAAGTGGAGTTTAGAGGGGTGTTCATTAGACGGAGGCAAAATAGGGATTATTAATAATTAATGGATATTTTTTCGGCCTTATATAAAATGAAGTGACGTTGTCTTAACTCATTAGATAGTCGATACGCCTCATTAAGGCAACTATTGATAATTCCCAGCAGGCACACGTCGCTAGGGCAACGTCAAATCAACGCCGTTGCAACGTCATGACGTTGTACCGACGTTAATATGACGTCATAATTGCGTCATGTGTCTGCTGGGTTGGGATAGGGCGGAGAAATTTAATGGGGCGGATAAATTAGGACTTTGAAACCGCGGCTCAGAAAGCATTCAACGATGACTTTCCAAATGCACTTCATCTGGGCCACAGTTGGTACAGGTAGATGTAGAAATAAGGGCGATCTTCAGAGTACAAAGACACAAATTCTAGCATTGATAGTTGGCCTCAGTAAGGGGCAAATCACTAGCTGACCCTATCCATACCTAAAGACCAATGCCTCTTTGTGCGGCCAGCGAAAACTGATCAGAGCCTGGCCACGAGGTCATAAAACTTTTTTCATGCTCAACTAACGTGAGCATGAAATTTGTCCTGCTCATTAATTTGAAAATACCAACAAATGTTGGCATTTTCAAATTGATTAGCAGGACAAACAATATTCTCTGCTACCTGAAAAATGAAAATCGCTCAACGTATTTGTTTGTTTGTTTGATTGATTGATTTCAGGTTTAACGTCCCCGTCAACACTGTAAAGGTCATTTTGGAGATGTTGCTTCCAATTTTGTGGGACTTTTACCCGACATTGAGATGAAATGACATCTCAAGCCCTGTCGTAAAATGAAACCAATATGATTTATAAGCATGGACGGTCCAACTCGCGTGACCACATTGCCTGGGCAGGCTTAGATCCTCTAAGCGGTTTAACAGTACTCGTGTGCGGTCGGTTTCATCAAGCCCCGATACCAGAATTGGTACAGGGAGATATAGAAATATAAGGACGAGCTTCAGAGTACAAAGACACAAATTCTAGCATTGATAGTTGGCCTCAGTAAGGGTCAAATCACTAGCTGACTCTATCGACACCTAAAGACTAATGATTGTCTGGGCGGCCAGCGAAGACTGATCAGAGCATGGCCCCGAGGTTATAAAACTTTTTTCAAGCTCAACTCACGTGAGCATGAAAGGACGAGTTACAGTTTTCTATTGCAAAGTGCCTACTGAAAGAGCTAATTCTTGAAGTCAACAAAAACTGATCAAAATACACTCATATGGTGACCAAATATCTCTGGTTTCTTGGACAAATATTACTTTTTCATCCGCATGCGTTTTCGTAACACAATTTCCGGTTCAATACATGCACTACTGGCCATATGTAACATTGCGCCTATGGAAAAAGTGAAGACCGCTGTGGTGTTCAAAGGAAAATTGCATGGTCGTCCACATTGTTAACCGGAGAAAACTACACACCACTTTATTTCAGAAACAATAATGCTTTCAAAAATACTGAAGTTTTGGCGGTTAACGGTGTGGAGGATTTTTATCGATAAAATAAGGTGAGAAAATCAATGTAATCAAAGTACTGTGCATACTCGTACAGGAAAAAGTCAATATAGTCTACATATACAGAAGGACAGCAGCTGGCCATCTGTATGAGCACGACCATCATTACTTGCTGGGCAAACTGGAATGCTTTTCATTGATGAATTAAAGGAATATCATGTAACTGCTGTCACATGCTGTGCATGTTACTTGTATGGCATACATTCATGTTTACGTTCCATTACCAGTTTCTGTCTTATATTGTTTACAGGGTATGTAACATTTCATTTTTTCTGCAGACGTACCCTGAATGCTGGTATAAATAAAAATGTTTTCAGAGGAAAACAATGTCCCCTCACCATAAATGTATCTTAAACACCCATTTGACTTTAATAACTAGATTAAAGTCAACAAAATGTAAGCTGCAAACCAGCCATTTTTGGTCAAAAGCTGACAGTTTTTGTGGAAGCCTATGACCTTAAAAAACAAACAGTTATTAAAAAGCTACCAATTTGGTAGACTGTTATTAAATGCTCTACCGATTTTCATAAATTCTTAAATGATATAGGTTACAGATCTATAAGCCATTATTGGCCCTTATAGAACAGGTTCCGGGAGACCTTGGCCTTAGAGTGCAGATAATAAGTTGCAGAAAGGGGTATCCTTTGGAAGCAAAGAATTCACCACAGAACTGGAAAATATGGAGTGTACATGTTTCCTGGGCCACACTAGCTAGTTTTGGCCAATTGGGCTTCATCAGTGACCCTGAAATATTTTCAAAATTCAACAATGGAATCAATGATCCCAAAAGGACAAGAGAATATAAACTACACTATGATGTAGGGCAGGGTGACTTTTTACGGCCGCCACACATTCCGAGAAACCAGCGGTAGGGACGTTAAATAAGTTGTAGAAAGGGTTATCCTTAGCCATTTTCGGCCCAGAATTGACTGTTTTTGGGGGCCTGTGACCTTGAAAAAAAGTCAAGGTCATTAAAATATTATCAAATCTGCGGTATGTTGTAATGGTATATTATACCAAGTTTGAATGCAATTAATCAATTTGATTATGAGAAATTGTGCAGTAAAGCCTTTTTTTTTTGTCCCAAAATCGTCTTCTTTTGGGAGCCTGTGACCTTGAAAAAAGGTCAAGGTCGCCAAAATATAATCAAATCTGTCATGTTGTAATGTTATATTGTACTAAGTTTGACTAAAATTAAACAATTTATAAATGAGATAAGACAAGCCATTTTTTGTCCTAAAATTGATTGTCTTTGAGGGCCTGTGACCTTGAAAAAGGTCAAGGTCACCAAAATCTAACCCAATCTGCGGTATGTTATATTGATATATTGTACCAAGTTTAACGAATATTGGTCATTCTTTAATGAGACAGAGTGCAGACAAGTCATTGTTGGCCCAAAATTGACTGTTTTGGGGGGCCTGTGACCTTGAAAAAATGTCAAGGTCACCAAAATCTAATCAAATTTCCGGTATGTTGTAATGATATATTGTTCCAAGTTTGATTAAAATTTATCAATTAGTTATTGAGATAGAGTGCAGAAAAGCCATTTTTGGCCTAAAAATGACTGTTTTGGGGTTGCTGTGATCTTGAAAAATGAGGTCAAGGTCACCAAAATCCAATCAAATCTGCTATATGTTGTGATGATATATTGTACTGTTCTAGTCTTTCGGCCAACATTTTAAATATATATTTCAGAATCGAAAATACATTCTGTATTATTAAGCACTTCTAACATATTATACTAAATACATAAAAGTTCAACACAATATAAATTTCTTATGCACATACTGTACATAATATTGTGTCACGGGATACAAGAAACATAGATTATGATATGGACATGTAGATTAGCACGCTTTAATGCGGTTCATTGTTAAAAAATGTCATATTACTTTGCCAAATCACCAAATACTGACAATTACCCAACTTGTAGAAAAAAAAGGAAGTCACGTGACTGCAAATGTCATGGTTAATTAAATATTGATGTCATATGAACGCGCATATATTGGACTATATTGCATATAAGTTTCATCAAGATCCATCGTAGGCACAAATATGGCTAAACTGTAACCCGTCCTTTGTCCTGCTCATTAATTTGAAAATGCCAACAAATGTTGGCATTTTCAAATTGATGTGCAGGACAAATGCCATTCTCTGCTATAACTGAGAAAGGAAAATCGATCAACGTATTTTTATTTTAATTTTTACGAGCAGTACAAATTAAGCTCAGTTGAGTTGAGCATGAACATTTTTTAATAACCTCGGGGCCTCGGGGTAGGTAGGTCGCAAAAGTTGTTATTTTTTGTCAAAATTTTATTCGATTGAAAAAAGAAAAAAAAACAACATTAAAACGGCTAAATTTTAACTATATTACCTGAAAACATTCAAATAACCTATGAAGCAAAAGAACAGGCTTTCAAGTATGAATTTAGCTATTTTGACAGTTTTATGATTTTTTATCAAAAGTGCTAGAGGTCGGTAGCTAAGAAAATATTTTTATTTCTTTCTGGATGGCAATAAAATTTCATTGGGCGGCAGGGCTCGAGGTGTCATTTCATCTCAGTGTCGGGTAAAAGTTCCACAAAATTGGAAGCAACGTCTCCAAAATGACCTATATAGTGTTGACGGGACGTTAAACATCAATTCAATCAAAGCAATAAAAATTGCAGGGTCGGCACAGAAACTCAGGGTCTTATTTTTTTTAGGCCTTATCTGACTTTTTCGCTCTGCGCAAAATGTGATTATTATTTTGTGTTTATTTATTTATTTATTTATTTATTTTTGCTGAAATTGCAGAAATACGAAAGTGCTACCATTCTAATTAGTCCCACACTGCATGACGAAGATATACTCACCCAAACGGCGCGCCGAATTTCAAATATTTTGAAGTGTAGGAATGATAAATGTAGCCCTTTCGCCCCATAGTTTCAGAGCTGGGTTACACATCTATCAATTCTAACATGTCAGTCTAGATCTGTTGATAGGCAGCCAGATTTTCAGGTTGGGTATATTTGGACAATACGCCTTTTTCATCACGTTACATTTTTTTAATCATTTAGCCTGCTTCCCAGAGGCATATGACGTAAGTGTGACATCAGATCAACGTCGGTACAACGTCATGACATTTATGCAACGTCACACCTACGTCGGTGCAACGTCATCGACGTTGATTTGACGTTGCCCTAGCGACGTGTGCCTGCTGGGTTATTTCTTTGTAATAGTATATATGTGAAATGCAGTCTGAAATGATCTTAATATTGCGCTAAACACCTGCAATCTTTAATGCAAGTCGAATGTGAAAAACACGTGTAATCGTTGTTTCCACTGACGCCATAGGCGGTGGCGGTAACTCGCTGGAAAAGTCTTGCTGTTGTGTGTAAAATGGGTTATCGGGAAACGTGTGTTGTGTTAGGCAAACAGTGTGGACCCAGATCAGATGCCAAAGGCCTTTTTCTTGTGTGTCAGCTTATAGTTACTGCCAGCCCCCACCCATCGGGGCTTAAAGAAATATATGGGCTGCATGATGCTTCCACGCAGAGCTGAAACCGATCCACACGCGAGTACTGGTAAACCGCTTAGAGGATCTAAGCCTGCCCAGGCAAAGCAGTGCGAGTCGGCCCGTCCATGCTTATAAACCCTATTGGTTTCATTGGGCGATAGGGCTTGAGATGTCATTTCATCTCAATGTTGGGTAAAAGTCCCGCAAAAGCCACGTCTCCAAAATGACCTTTACAGTATTGACGGGGACGTTAAACCTCAAATCAAACAAACAAATTATAGGTACTGCATTTTTTAAAGAACAAAAATTGGAAAAATGCTGAAGATTCCTTTCTTATGTGCCTGCTTAAATTATTTAACCACTTTCAGACTGGAAACCCCTAAACGGGTACCATGGCAAACAGTGCAGGCCCAGATCAGACGCCACAGAACGCGGCGTCTGATCAGGACCTACACTGTTTGCAAAAAGTTCAGCCATTTTCCGAATGAATTTTGAAGAAAACACAACCTGTCGGCCCTAAATTTCGAAATGGACTCCTGCTATATGTCAGGTGGAAGATTCCATTTGGTACAAAAAGGGTTAAAGGACAAAAATTGGAAAACGCTGAAGATCCCTCTCTTCTGTGCCTGTTCAAATTATTTAACCAATTTCAGACTGGAAACCCCTAAACGGGTACCGTGGCAAACAGTGCAGACCCAGATCAGACGCCGCAGAACGTTCAGCCATTTTCCTAATGAATTTTGAAGAAAACAACCTGTCACCCCTAAATTTCGAAATGGACTCCTGCTATATATAAGGAGGAAGATTCCATTAGGTACAAAAAGGGTAAATGGACAAAAGTTCTTACAGATCTGCTGTGTCTTCCACACTTTACCAACGGCGATGACTACGTCACGCTGGGTCCTTTAACCCTTTTTGTACAAAATGGAATCTTCCTCCTTATATATACCATGAGTCCATTTCAAAATTTCGGGGTGTCAGATTGTGTTTTCTTCAAAAACTATTTGGAAAATGGCTGAACTTTTTGCAAACAGTGTAGGCCCTGATCAGACGCCGCGTTCTGCGGCGTCTGATCTGGGCCTGCACTGTTTGCCAGGGTACCCGTTTTGGGGTTCCTGGTACTAAATTGGTTAATATGGATACAAAAGATATCCTGAAAAGGTAGAATATCCATTTAGGCCACAGATCGTGGCATCGTTATTGTCAATGTTTTTTCACCCAGACTTGATCTCCCTTTTTCAGATTTGCAATCAAGGTGTTCGAACCTTGGTCCCGGTGTTGGTTAGCCTCTGAAATGGCCAATATCTTTGCCGCTTTGTTCCCGTTGACCGAAATCGCGGCATGAACAGTTTTGCTGTGTAACTGTGTATCGGATAGCAGCGACGCAGAAAATAAGTAAACGCCGTCCCGTTGTGCCATGAAAACGCCATGGAGTTGGTTGAAGGCGCCACCAAGATTGACCATCACGGTATTGAAAACGACGTTCTGATTGAAGCCAATATTGTTCTGGCAATTAGATCCAAATGACGCCATGAACGCAACTGGTCCTTCATAGGAAGACTTCAAAATCTGTCGCTTGGATCTTGAAGCTGCAATAATAATGTATACATCGTAGGATAAGTTCAAATTAAATGAGTAAAGATACTTCAGGAACTGATCGAATCAGAACCAAACTAGAAATGCGTCCATAGGACACGGATGCCCCGCCTGAAAATATGTTGATGTTAGTATTTGACCTTCGACCGCTAAGTATGACCTTGACCTTATAGGTACATACCTGCGTCAAATTGTCTCATGATGGTTAGCATTTTGCTAAGTAACTTACAAATTCATCTAGGAACAACAACGACATAGAGCGGTCACAAGAAAAAAAAACACTTTTCTTTACCTTTACCTTCGACCTCCAAGTATGACCTTGACCTTGGGCGTACGAACCTGGGTCTTGCGCATGACACATCGACTCATGATGGTTAACATTTCTAAAAGTAATTTCCAAATCCATTTAGAATAACTGAACAGAATAAAAAGAGATTTTTCTTTTCCTTTGATCTCTAAGTATGATCTTGACCTTGAAGGTATCAACCTTGGTCTTGGGCACGTCTCATGATGGTTAACTTTTTCTGCTTAGTAATTTCAAAATCCATCCAGAAATAAGAAAGTTATTGACTGTGTTTAAGTTTCGGACCTTTTTCTTAACCTTTGACCGCTAAGTACGACCTTGACCTTGAAGGTACAGACCTGGGTTTTGTGTGAGAGAGATCGTCTCATTATGGTTAACATTTCTGCCAAGAATTTTCAAAATCCATCCAGAAATAAGAAAGTTCTTGACCGTGTTTAAGTTTTGAACACTTTGTTTTACTTTTGACCTCTAAGTACGACCTTGACCTTGGAGGTACGGATTTCGAATTTGCACGTGAAACTTCGTCTCATGATGGTTAACATTTCTGCCAAGTAATTTCAAAACTCATCCAGAAATAAGAAAGTTATTAACCGTGTTTAATTTTTGAACAATTATTTTTTTTTACTTTTGACCTCTAAGTATGACCTTAACCTTGGAGGTACGGATTTGGATTTTGCGCGCGAAACATCGTCTCATGATGGTTAACATTTCTGCAAAGTAATTTCAAAATCCATCCAGAAAAAAAGTTATTGACTGCGTTTAAGTTTAGGAAGAACGGACAGGGACGACGTCATATGCCCTTTCACCATTCTTCGAATGGCGGGGGCATAAACACTTTCCCAAATATCAAACCGAAAGGCGGACAAACACATCATAACAAGCAATAAACTCACAGGCGACAAGCCGAGTTAGCCGCACTTTCCCAACAGGTGGCAACTCAACTGAATAATTTGTTCACACAGATGTATGTTCCATACAGAAGTGTTAAAATGAAATCAGTGTTCCAACTCCGTCGCTTGGCTCTTAAAGTTGCAATGATAATGAATGCATTGAATGATTGGCTCCAAAATGCCGCTTACACTGAAGTTGCAATGATAATGAATACACTGTAGGATGCAGCTCGAATCTTGAAGCTGGAATAATGAGTACATTGAAGGATGGGTAATTCTTTTTTATTTAGATCTTGAAGCTGCAATTAAATTGAATACATCGCAGGATGGGTCCAAAATCTGCCGATTGGATCTTGAAGCTGCAATAATAATAAATGCATTGTATAAAGGTTCAAATCGGCGCCTTGGATCTTAAAGCTGCAATGATGAAAATGTGGCCTATCAAGGAAAAAATGTGCCTTATGGAATGCTGAAAATGCTTTTTGTAAAACCAACTAACCAAGGCGTCATTTTGTTATCATTTTGTAGGGAATATAAGATACACTGGACTGAATTTTAAGGCAATCAAACCACCTAATTTACATAAACAGGCACCCGGGTTCGCTTAGTGCTTATTATTGTTATTCCAAACCAGCAATTAACCCATTCAGTACCAGAAACCCCAAAACGGGTACCTTGGCAAACAGTGCAGGCCCAGATCAGAAGCCGCGGAACGCGGCGTCTGATCAGGGCCTACACTGTTTGCAGAATTCTAGCCTATTTCCAAATAGATTTCGGAGAAAACACAACCTGACACCCCTAAAGTTTGAAATGGACTCATGCTATATATAAGGAGGAAGATTCCATTTGGTAAAAAAAGGGTTAATGAAGTCCTGATCAAAGTCGATGTCGATAACACATAGTATCGATGCCGGTAACACATAGCATCGATGCCAATAACACATAGCATCGATACCGATAACGCATAGCATCGATGCCGATAACGCATATAGCATCGATACCGATAACACATATCATCGATGCCGGCCTGGCTGTTTCCAGTGTGCTGACTGGGTTATTATTATTATTTTCAGACAGGGTATAAGGATTTGGGTTCTATGCAAAAGTCTTGGTAATCTAGCTATCATGGCGTTTACACGGGTAAAGGACTTTGCAGGCTGCACATTATGTGAACAGGCTGCTTTGTTTTGTTCAAAACACACAATATGTGTACGTGTTAGACTCACAGCTTCATTGAATTACTTAAAACGACCACTCACTATATAGGTTTGAGCATTAGTAAAAACATTACTGTCCGCCCCCGCCGATCGGGGCTTGAAGAAATAGATGGGGTGCATGATGCTTCAACGCAGAGCTGAATCCGACCGCACACGAGTGCTGGTAAACCGCTTAGAGGATCTAAGCCTGTCCAGGCAAAGCGGTGCGAGTCTGACCGTCCATGCTTATAAACCCTATTGGTTTCATTGGGCGACAGGGCTTGAGATGTAATTTCATCTCAATGCCGGCTAAAAGTCCCACAAAATTGGAAGCGACGTCTCCAAAATGACCTTTACAGTGTCAATCAAACAAACAAACAAAACAATAACGTAGCCTTCCATGAAGTCAGAGCAATGAACACCCAAGTAAACCTCACTTTATGTAGAGAACTGATGTTCACAGGGGATATACAATATTTTCCTTATGTTTGCTCATAGCAATAGATCGTGGTTTTTCGTTAGAACCGTCTCAATTAAGACTGGCACGATTAATCTCGGATAATCGATCATTTAATCGATAAACTCCACAAAAATGATTATCATTACTGATCTGCTTGCAATCGATTATTTGATAAGTACAATTTGTTACTAAAATAGCTGTATGAGTGGCAAACAGTGCAGATCCAGATGAGACGCCGCGTTCTGCGGCGTCTCATCTGGGTCTACACCGTTTGCTCAGGTTTGTCTGTTCAATTATATATGGCAAAGTACAGCGTATGGTAGGATTCATGCTCAGACAGAAAGCCACACAGGTAAAATTATGACCAAATCTTCAGTGATTACTAATCAATTATCAATCGCAACGACAGGAATGATAATCGATCATCTTTTCAGCTCCGATTAGCCAGCCCTAGACTCAATGAGTACCAACATTCTATGTTTGGACTGAGACAAATATAGAAAATTTTATTTGAAAAGTGTTAGTTGAAGAAGTAAGAAACACACCATTTAAGCATCGCATATTTGATCATAATGGCACATAAAAACATGCATGTTGGCGTTGGCGTCGGGATTGGAGTCGGCGTAGTCTGTTTGAAGCCCTATATCTCGTGAACATATTGATGGATTCTGATTAACTTGCATGGTGATATCACTAGGATGGGGGAAAACAGCCATTAGGTTTTAATGGCCTTGACCTTATTTTCAAGGGCACAGGCCACCAACAACAGTAAATTTTGAGCAAAAAATGGCTTGTCTACTCTAAAAAACTGTCTCATGAACGATGAAATTTGGCCAAACTTGGTACAATATAATTGTCACCTACCAAAGATTTAGATCTTGGTGATCTTGACGTTATTTTCATGGAACAGCACCCCCCTCCCCTCCTTCCCCAGGCAAAAAATGTAAATTATGGCTTGTCTGCACCATATTTTTGTTTGTTTAATTTAAGGTTTAACGTCCCCGTCAACACTGTACACGTTATTTTGGAGACGTTGCTTGCAATTTTGTGAGACTTTTACCCGACATTAAGATGAAATAACATTTCAAGCCCTGTGGCCCAATGAAACCAATTGGGTTTATAAGCATGGACAGTCCGACTCGCACCGCTTTGCCTGGACAGGCTTAGATCCTCTAAGCGGTTTACCAGTACTCATGTGCAGTCGGTTTCAGCTCTGCGTGGAAGCATCATGCAGCCCATCTATTTCTTCAAGCCCCGATGGGCGGGGGGCCGCTGCATCATATTTGATGAACAAATTGATGTTATTTGGTTTAACTTGGAACAATATATTGTAACAACCTACCACAAATTTGATTACATTTTGGTGACCTTGACCTTATTTGCAAGGGCACACCCCCCCCCCCCCCCCCCAAAAAAAAATGAAAATTTTTTTTTGGGCTAAAAATGATTGTCTGTACCATATCTCATGTGCGAATCGATGGAACTTAGTCAAACTTGGGACAATGCATCATTTTTGGCTTGTCTGCACCGTTTCTAATAAACGAATCTATGAAATTTGGTTAAACTTGGTACAATATATCATTGCAACCTATCAAAGATTTGATTAAATATGGTGACCGTGACCTTATTTTTTAAGGGCACATGTCCCCCAAAACTGGCAATTTTGGCTGGTCTGCACCCTATCTCTTGAACGAATTGATGAAATTTTGTCAAACCTAGTACAATACACCAGGGCAACCTGAAAAATATTGATTAGAGTTTGGTGACCTTGACCTTATTTTCAAGGACACAGGCTCCCGAAAACTGTCAATTTTGGGCAAATAATGGCTTGTCTGCACCCTATTTCATTTAATTAAAAAGTGATGCATATTGGTCAAACTTGGTACATTATAGATTGCAACCTTCCAACGAATGTATTAGATATTGGTGATCTTCGCCATTTTTTAAGGTATCAGGCACCCGAAAATGTCAGTTTTTGGCAAAAAAAAAAAGCTACTATGCACCTTAGTCTTTGGTGACCTAAACCTAGTTGTCAAGCTAGCTCAAATGTGTGTTTGAGCTATATTTATGGGGGGGGGGGGGTCCTCTTAAAACATTTCTAGCTTTTCTAAGGGTAGGTAAGTCGACATAGTTTTTCTGCAAAATGCAAAAACAGTCCAAATGCTGCAAAGTTCTATAAAACGTCATACACCGCAACAGTAATTAACAATACTACTGAGATTGTTAAATCCTACATGTTAATGAAATCTATTTTATTACATTTCTAACAATGAATTACCTATTTTTCTCGGTGAAAGAAAACCCGATAATCGTTCAACAGTGAATTATTTCATTTCTCAATTTCGAACGTTTTGACGTCATAATTGCTTGGCGACGTTGCTGACGTCGTTGGTACCAACAATAACAAAAGTTGACGTTTTAACGTTTTAACTAGGAGCAAAAATAAAAAAAAATATTGTATACCCACTAACCCTCCAGTTTTCTCTATATAAAGTGGGGTATAGGGGGTGTTCATTTCACGGACTTGTTCACGTGATGAAACAAACTAACAAAAGATAAGGATAATGACAATGATTTTATTACCAATTAAGGGTCCCTGAAGGACATATAATCAACGGAGAAGACTCTCCATAAAATGATTGAACTTGATTAAAAAACACAACATAAAAGTTAATACACCAAAACTTCATTGTTTTGTTTGTTTGATTTGATGTTTAACGTCCCCGTCAACACTGTAAAGGTCATTTTAGAGACCTTGCTCCCAATTTTGTGGGACTTTTACCTGATATTGAGATGAAATGACAGTTCAAGCCCTGCCGCCCAATGAAACCAATATGGTTTATAAGCATTTACGGTCTGACTCGCACCGCTTTGCCCGGGCAGGCTTAGATCCTCTAAGCAGTTAACCTGAACAAGTGTGCGGGTCAGTTTCCGTCTATTTCTTCAAGGCCCGATGGGCAGGGGTGTCCAAACCCTCATTAAACACTGTTCGTTATAACACGTTTTTCGATATAACGCGGTTTCAAGATGGATCCCAAAAATGTATAGATCATATAGAAAAATGACCATAATGGTCATTTTTCTATATAATCTATACATTTTTGTTTGAAGACAACACGGCTGCCCAACCGATTGTCCTCAGTGCGTCCCAACATTCCGGCGCGCATAATTTAATCGGTCGATATGTTAAGTATCAGTTGACCGTAATTTTTTCTATGGTATTTTTTTTTCAAGGAAGTTCTCCAATTTTTCCAATAACAACATTTTTTCCCCATTTTGTTTCCTGTAGTCCGGTTATTCATAACAGTGCAAAGCTTAATTGTTCTCAGACAGAAATCTTTATCAGGTCAACGTGTTACAATGTAATTAATATAGGGGGTAACTGATAAAAGACGGAAAACGAGGATAATCAATGGATAGTTTTCCCTATTTCTTGTTCAATGAGACGCAGTTTAATTAAGAAATAGATCAGCTCTAACTGTGATTTGTTGAGTAGTAAATCACAGTTTGGAGGTCAGTTGTAAAGTAAATCAAATCACGTGCGCGTAGCGCGCGTGATTTGTCTACTTACAACTGACCGACAAACTGTGATTTATTACTCAACAAATCACAAACTATAGCTGATCTATTTCGATTGTAACACGCTGAACATCGGTAATAATGTTGTTGTTTCCTTGAAAAGTTCACAACAATTCGCCATTGTTAGAATAAAATCCCGCTTAAATTCTCGACTGAAACAAATGCATTTATATACTTTTCTAACGTTTTCGATGTGAGAAAATGACGTTACACCGTCTAACGTCAAGAAGATCGACTAGTGACGTCATAAATTTGCAGTTTTTTCGTTTGGTTTAGACTCATTCTAGACAGGTTTTTAATTATTTTGACCCCATTTTGATTTATATCAGTCTTGGAATCGACTGCCTATTCGAAATTCGCAAAATTGCAGTATGTTTCCTCTGGCTTTCGGTGCCGGATCATTACAGGGTCACTGATGAGGCTTTATTAGCCGAAACTACGTAGTATGACCCATCTTCTTTCTTATGGATGTTTTCATTGCTCTTAAAGGAACTCATTTTTGATTTTAATTTGCCTTCACTGCAGCTGGTTTTGTGCCGTGTGGCGGCCGTAAAACGTCTCCCCGTACATCAACCATAGTGCAGTTTATATTTTACTTTTGGTCCTTTGAGATCAGCGTAAATATTCTGAGAAATCAGATAGAAATTATTGGTTTAGACTCATTCTAGACAGGTTTTTAATTATTTTGACCCCATTTTGATTTATATCAGTCTTGGAATCGACTGCCTATTCGAAATTCGCAAAATTGCAGTATGTTTCCTCTGGCTTTCGGTGCCGGATCATTACAGGGTCACTGATGAGGCTTTATTAGCCGAAACTACGTAGTATGACCCATCTTCTTTCTTATGGATGTTTTCATTGCTCTTAAAGGAACTCATTTTTGATTTTAATTTGCCTTCACTGCAGCTGGTTTTGTGCCGTGTGGCGGCCGTAAAACGTCTCCCCGTACATCAACCATAATGCAGTTTATATTTTACTTTTGGTCCTTTGAGATCAGCGTAAATATTCTGAGAAATCAGAAATAAATTATTGGTTTGGTTTAGACTCATTCTATACAGGTTTTTAATTATTTTGACCCCATTTTGATTTATATCAGTCTTGGAATCGACTGCCTATTCGAAATTCGCAAAATTGCAGTATGTTTCCTCTGGCTTTCGGTGCCGGATCATTACAGGGTCACTGATGTGGCTTTATTAGCCGAAACTACGTAGTATGACCCATCTTCTTTCTTATGGATGTTTTCATTGCTCTTAAAGGAACTCATTTTTTATTTTAATTTGCCTTCACTGCAGCTGGTTTTGTGCCGTGTGGCGGCCGTAAAACGTCTCCCCGTACATCAACCATAGTGCAGTTTATATTTTACTTTTGGTCCTTTGAGATCAGCGTAAATATTCTGAGAAATCAGATATAAATTATTGGTTTAGACTCATTCTAGACAGGTTTTTAATTATTTTGACCCCATTTTGATTTATATCAGTCTTGGAATCGACTGCCTATTCGAAATTCGCAAAATTGCAGTATGTTTCCTCTGGCTTTCGGTGCCGGATCATTACAGGGTCACTGATGAGGCTTTATTAGCCGAAACTACGTAGTATGACCCATCTTCTTTCTTATGGATGTTTTCATTGCTCTTAAAGGAACTCATTTTTGATTTTAATTTAATGACGTCACCCGTCACGCTCTTCCGAGCTGTGATTTGTTGCAGAATAAAACACAGTTATTTTCCATTGCCTATATAGGCGCGCTGTGTTAGAATGATCGATTGATTTGTGGGGTTTGGCGTTTCAGGTCATTTTGAAGACGTTACTTCCAGTTTTGTGGGACTTTAACCCGACATTGAGATGAAATGACATTTCAAGCCCTGCCCAATGAAACCGAAAGGGTTTATATGCATTTTGCCTGGGCAGGCTTAGAGCCTTCAAGCGGTTTACCTGTACTTATGTGCGCGGTCGGTTTCAGCTCTGCATGGAAGCCTGCTGAAGCCCAATCATTTCTTCAAGCCCCAAGTACCCGCAAAATATAGTGTTATACAGAAACATCACGAAAACACGCCTATATAATCTTGACCCCCTTGAACCCCACTTTTATATAGTAAAACTGGGGTTTCCGGGGGTATACCTTATTTTTCTTATTTCTGCTCTGAAATATAGATTGTGGGTACTCGTTAGAACCGCCTCGATGAGGCGGTTCTAACGAGTGCCCACAATCTATATTTTGAGCAGAAATAAGAAAAATATCACAATTTTTCATCATAATTTTTTTTCGGCGATAAAGGTGGCTATGTATTTGTATAGGCGTGTTTGCGTAATGTAAGAAAAAAAGTATCCCATAATTTTCCTCGTTACTCCTTATCTGGAGCTACATGTATGCTCATATACAGTATTTATGTATCCAAAATTAACCTACATTTAACTGATTTTCTGTAATGCATTCAACACAGTGATACAAAAAAAAGAAAACTCTCTCTCTCTCTCTCTCTCTCTATCTGACAGATAAGTAGATAAGTAATCTAAGTAAAGTAAGTAAAATACCGCGAGTTTGCTTATTTCACTCATATCTGGACAAAAAGTGATAAGTAATATAAGTAACCCACCCAGAAATCATCGATAGTAATTATAGAGGCTGGATTTCAGGAATCGGAGTATGCAGTATAAGCCAATATTTTTCCATTATCTCGATTTTGTTTGTTTGTTTGATTTGAGGTTTAACGTCCCCGTCAACACTGTAAAGGTCATTTTGGAGACGTTGCTTCCAATTTTGTGGGACTTTTACCCGACATTGAGATGAAATGACATCTCAAGCCCAGTCGCCCAATGAAACCAATAGGGTTTATTAGCATGGACGGTCCGCCTCGCACCGCGGTTCCTGGACAGGCTTAGATCCTCTAAGCGGTTTACCAGTAATAGTGTGCAGGCCGGATTCAGCTCTGCGTGGAAGCATCATGCAGCCCATATATTTCTTCAAGCCCCTATGGGCGGGGGCCGTCCATTGTCTCGATATGATACAAAATTGCAGGGGAAGGGCCGTAACTAGTGTTGACTTGTGGTGCAACCACATTTACTGTTCTGGGACCAGTTACTAACAACATCGTTAGTTAACATATAGTTAAAACTTTGACCATGTAATATAGCAGATTTGCATATATTTTTACTGAATAAATGTGACTCACATTTTTTTCAGCAAAAAAAACAAAAAACAAAAAAAAAAAACAATGTATTTGATATTGTCCTTACTAAAACAGTTAACAATTTGACCACTAACGCTGGATGGACTTACCTTTCAATATGACTGTTCCTAATTTCCTTTCCAAAACTTCCAAGTGCCTCTCTACATCTGCATCCTGAGCAAATATAGTGCCAAAGACCCCCACAAACATTAAGAGGCATGGTGTATACAATATCGCCATCTTTCTCATAAAAGTTTGTGGTTAGGTTCGCTTTTCCGGCGTAGTTTAAATTTAAAACCAAGGTTAGTTCCTCTAGATAAGAAAATGAATTAACCCGTCTAACAAAGGTGAATCTTATTTAAAACCCGTGGATGAAGGAATTTTCGGGGTTACGGAAGGTTTTCGACATTTAGGTGTTTCGGTCAAGTTTTCTTCTCGGGGTATTTGTAAAAAAGGTATCTTTATACAAAAAGGTGATAAAAAAAAACTTCAAACGAACGGATACATCTGGAAAAACACAACAGCACACCAGTTAAGGGGAATGGCAACACCTGACGCATTTTTCTACCATTTGTCAAAGGGAAACATCTTTCGGGACTTCCTGTTCGCTTTTCTATAAATCCCATGCCCCTCTAAGAAGAAGTCTACTCTTAAAGGAAAGAATTTGCTCCTCAGGAGCAAATTCTTTCCTTTAAGAGTTGACCCCTATTGACATGGGAGACAAAAATACTTTTGGAGGAGTTGCCTCCCCCAAAGGTGTATCGGTTCCCCTTAAACAGGGACAACTTTTATGTTGCAAGCTTCATTGGAGTGTTCTGTTCTTGATGTGAAGAATTTGCATCTCAGATCAAAGTAGAAATTCATTTAGAATCACGTTTCTTGTACTGTGCAATACTAAGCGTGCCCAAAGTTGGTGAACTTACGATAGTAGTACATACTTTCATGTCCCCACAACTGTTATTTTCTGACGAAAGTTTGTGATATTATTTATACTCAAAACAGAGGTTGTTGATGCTCGTTAGAACCGCTGCAACCTATGTCTTAGGATAAAATTAATAAAAAGGTAGACCCCAATAAATCCCAGTTTTCTCTATACAAAATGGGGTTTACATGGGTGTTCATTACACGGGCTGTGTGGCGGCCTTAAAGTCTCCCTGCCCTACACCATTGTGTAGAATATATTTTCTTGTCCTTTGGGATCATAGATTTCATTTTGGAATTTTGAAAATATTCGAGGGTCACTGATGAGGCCTTATTGACCTAAACTAGCTAGTCTGGCCCAGAAATACTTGTACACTCCAAGGTTTTCAGTTCTGTGGTGTTTTCTTTGCTTCAAAGGGATAACCCTTTTTATAGAACATATTTAACGTCACTATAGCTGGTGTAACGGGAATGTGTGGTGGCCGTAAAAAGTCTCCCTGCTCTTTACCATAGTGTAGTATATATTTTCTTGTCCTTTAGGATCATAGAATACATTTTGGAATTTTGAAAATATTCGAGGGTCTATGATGAGGCCTAAGTGTCCGAAACTAGCTAATTTGGCCCAGAAATACGTGTGCAGTTCTGCGGTGTATTCTTTGCTTCCAAAGGATAACCCTTTTATAGAACATATTTATCGTCACTACAGCTGGTGTAATGGGAATGTGTGGTGGTTGCCGCGAAAAAGCTCCCTGCCCTTCACCATAGTGTAGTATATATTTTCTTGTCCTTTTTGATCATAGAATTCATTTTGAATTTTGAAAATATTCGAGGGTCACTGATGAGGCCTAAGTGGCCGAAACTAGCTACAGTAGAACTTCGATGGCTAGAACACCGATGGCTCGTTTACCATGGCTGAGTCGAACCCGTTCTTGAGTCCCTAGGGAATTTCTTTACATAAGAAATAGGGAGGGTAAAATCTAGGATAGTTTCGTGTTTTATCTTGAAAATGTATGCTGTGTGTACTCATTAGAATCGCTTCGATGAGGCGATTCTAATGAGTACACACAGCATACATTTTTCAATACAGAACACCGAAAAGATGTCCAAAAGTATCTCGTTATGCCCCCTGCAGTAGCCCTCAGTGGCTCGAACTACCCCTGTCTCGAACAGATTTTCATGGTCCCAAAGGTATTCGAGCCATTGAAGTTCCACTGTAGTATGGCCCAGAAATACTTGTACACTCCAAGGTTTTCAGTTCTGTGATGTATTATTTGCTTCCAAAGGATAACCCTTTTATAGAACATTTGTAACTTTATACCTTTTCATTCTAATTCAGTATGACAATAACACTACTTTTGCTGAAGTCATGCATTGCAAAAGGTACTCACCTTTTTTCAGCAAAAAACACTAATGTATCAGATACTTAACTTGATAGAATACTTAAGTTTTCCATCACCAACTAGGTCATGAACCTAACAATGATTTGAAACGATATCCTTGGTCTTCAACAGAGACTGTCTATCTCGATTCCGCCGAAGTATATGCCGCGCCTGTGGGGGTGCAAAGACTCCGAACCATGAAATCTATCTCAAGGTCAAACATGGATGCCTGCATAAAAGTTGTCACTCCTAGATGCAAGTTTGCACCAAGTATCATTAATGAAGCTCTTATAATTCTCGAGAAATGGACTCTTACATTAATGTAAGAGTGAAAGTTAGGGTGGTCGCAATAATTAACAAAGTCAGTGAACCTAAAAATGTAGGTCAAGGTGAGATATGGATGCTTGCATTGAAGTTACCAGTTTGTACCAGGTGTAATTATCTTTCTTGAGAAACGGGCTCTTACAACAGGGTGAAAATTAGGGTGGTCGCAAATGTTGACAGCTTGACGGACGAACGAACGGACGGAAAAAACGGACTCCTATATCGCGCCGTGCTTAAAGCAGGCGCGACAAAAAAGAACATATTTCTGACATCAACTAAAGTTTAAACTTTATCTACAATGAACTCAGTTTATGGAGGGGTGGTTACCCTAAGGGGAATGGGGTACACCTTCGGGGAGGCAACTCCTGCAAAAGTATTTTTTGTCTCCCATGTCAACAGTGGTCAACTCTTAAAGGAAAGAATTTGCTCCTGAGGATTTGTTTGTTTGATTTGAGGTTTAACGTCCCCGTCAACACTGTAAAGGTCATTTTGGAGACGTCGCTTCCAATTTTGTGGGACTATTACCCGACATTGACATATACATTTATACCGCAAGCACCTAATAAAGGGCGGTCGGGGCTTGAAGAAATAGATGGGCTGCATGATGCTTCCACGCAGAGCTGAACCGGACCCGCACACGAGTACTGGTAAACCGCTTAGAGGATCTAAGCCTGCCCAGGCAAAGCGGTGCGAGTGTCGGACCGTCCATGCTTATATATAAACCCTATTGGTTTCATTGGGAGACAGGGCTTGAGATGTCATTTCATCTCAATGTCGGGTAAAAGTCCCACAAAATTGGAAGCAACGCCTCCAAAATGACCTTTACAGTGCTGACGGGGACGTTAAACCTCAAATCAAACAAACAAACAAAGGGGGTCGAATAACTACACGCTATAATCGCGATAAGTATTCAATAATAAAATTAACACATGACGTCGCATCCGAGAGTGTAATAACACCATGTAATATTTTCGATAATCCACTAGTGGTTTAAATATGCAAATTAGCTAGATATGTCCCGTAAAGTTACATGTACGACGTCCTTAACGACGTCACGTTTACTAACGGCGGAATATTGACATTGTTGTAAACAATCGTGAATAAAATGCGTTTTAAATGTCATATGATAAATAGAATCTTGCATTCGTGCTCATGTATTATTGAATTTATTAAACTCGTTGAGGAAAAGGGATAAAATGCTCGGCAAAGCCTCGCATTTTATCCCTTTTTCTCAACGAGTTTAATAAATTCAATAATACATGAACACTCATGTAAGATCCTCTATATAATCGGTTCGCCACAACAATTTTAACACGAACAGGCAAGCTTTAGTTGGTTAAACTATGTTCCTGTAGGAAAAGACAAGTAAGAAAAGACAATGAACTCATTTAAATGTGTTTAATCGCAGCATAGCAACATGACAAAAAAATTTCATAGACTGATTCACATGGTATTTTGGACCACATTGCAGGTTGTCTTACGTTTAAAGTGGGAACAGGAGGACAATAAAACCCGAATGTCTTGTCAATATGGGTACAACAGATACCCTGAGAACGTAGAAAAACCATAAAATCGACAAATAGATACTCCACTTCTGCCGACGTTTCTAAGCCAAACTTTATCGCCCTGCTGGAGGTCCAGTATAACGGTATTGGAACCCTGGTCCCGGTGTTTAGACGCCTCAGATGCCGCACTCATCTGAGCAACAGAATGGCCGTTCACCAAAATGGCAACATGAATTATTTCAGAGTTTGCTATTTGATCGGCAAGAATGGACGACGAAACAAGGTAAACGCCAGCTCGTGGGGCAGTAAACACTCCGCTGTGGGAATTGTAAGCATTCCCAAGATTCGTAGTTACAGTTTGAAGATGAGATCCTGTTTCGACATAGCTGTGGCTCAAAGATGACATAAACGCTACTGGTCCTTCATTCGTCGAATTTGACTGGCGACGAAATCGCACGGCTGCAAAGATAAAATCAAAGCACTGACAGCACTGGTGGGTCGTTTGTCTCTGAGTTGGGAAAATGGTCCTGAACGGAAAATTAGGCTCTTTAAAAAATTAGACCTTAAAATTCCTTTATTTTGCGCAAACAGTGAAGAACCTGATCTGACCCCGCGTTCTGCGGCGTCTGAACTGGGTCTGCCGAATACCCTAGCACCTGAGCCGAGTCAATGTTCTTTAACCTTTACACAACACTCCGACGTCACAACGACAAGAATATTGGTGCTATAAATAACCGTTACCTGGACTTCGTTCAAATCAATTATAGTCACGATGACTTTGAAAAAAAATAAAGCTACTATGCTGAGTTATCTTTGGGTCGCTCTCGGAGAGTTGTATCTAGACATGAGATCACATTTGCCGTGACAAGCGAAAGTATGCATTCGGACATGTGTGCAAAGCAAACACTCTGATCAGACTGTGCACAGTCTGATCAGAGTCTTCGCTCTGCGCTATATGGACACATATTGGGTCAAAGCTTTTTCTGCAGACACGAAGAGGCTATATCCTGCGAGTGGCTAGGTAGCCGTAGGCTGGTTTTGGTCTTTGCTGCGTGTACATGACCGGATGGATGACCCGATGTTTGACTTCGTGGACTACCCGTCAAATGCTACAAGTCTAACGACAGTGACGACACGCGCAAAATATTACCCAATCATACATATTCTGATAAAAGCATATTTTGAATCTTAGGCTAGAATTAACGGACTGGCTATTGACAGCGTATGGCAAAATCAATTTACGTTAAATCCACTATTGATAGACGACCGGTAATAGCTATTTTACGTTTAATTCTCTACTGACAGACGTATGGAAATAGCGAATAAACGCAAGAAGTGCTATTTCCAGGCCAAAAAGCGTGTCTAACGAGCATCCATAACTTAAGTTTAGAGTGTCAATAACAGTACATCAGAAAAAGTAACTTTTTTCGGGATGAAATAAAGCTATGCAATAAAATGGTTAATCTCCCTTCAGGAGATGATTAGTATAAGCAACCTTGCTTGTTTGATCTTTCTAATATGTTATATTCTTGTTATATATCTGTAATTGAAAAGAAGTAAATAAAATATTGTTTAAACTAAAATGGTTCTTGTCCTCATATTTGTGAATATTATATCCTCGGTACGATATCGAAGGCCACTCGCAAGATCGTGTCCTTCGATATCGCAACTCAGGACAATATTCACCGATATCGATGCAATAATCCTTTTATAATCAAACATTTGCATCGACTTACCAAGCTGTTTAGCATGGTTTCAGACGTAGGTATCAGCTTTTTAACCATGTCTTTTAACATTCTATTCTGTTCCTCAATCTGTCTTACTTTATTTGCTAGGTTGAGCCTTTCTTCCATCAGAGACAGCAGCAGAACATTTCCTTCATCATTTGAAGGAAGAAATTTCACAGGAGCTTGCAGTTATGTCCATTAGGAATTCATAAGGTTCAAAATCAAAAGTGACACTAACTTTGACTAAGCCATTTCGTAAGCATTTCTTACGAAATGGCTTAGTGTCACTTTTGATTTTGAACCTTATGGACTACTTATGGACAGAACTTCAAGCTCCTGTGGAAATTTGGCCATCAGGGTCGCCTCGTTAGCTTAACGAACTCGTTAGTGCTCGATTTGTTAACTGTTCTAGCAAGTACAATAACTAAAATTTCGTTATTTTTGCTTAAAAATGTGAGCAGCTTTTGCATTTGCAAAAGCTGCTCACATTTTTTTTCAGCAAAAATATTAGTATTTTCACCATATTAAACGACTAAGTTGTAACGATTCGTTAACTAACGACGTCGTTAGTTTTGAACAACTGACCCCAGATTGGCAACTCCCTGCAACGCGCATTTAATGTAAAGAAACTTCCCGCATCATAATAATTTCAAGTGCCAGGCCCTATCAAAGTCTGGTTAAAATAGGTAATTGTCATTACCATTATAATAACATGTCTATATAAATACATTGTACATTTTGCCGCCACAAATCAGACATTTGAAGATAAGGAAATTGTGATATTTTTCTCATTTCTGCTCAAAATATAGATTGTGGGTACTCGTTAGAACCGCCTCATCGAGGCGGTTCTAACGAGTACCCACAATCTATATTTTAGAGCAGAAATAAGAAGAATAAGGTTTACCCCTGTAAACCTCAGTTTAACTGTATAAAAGTTGGGTTCAAGGGGGTCAAAATTATAAAGGGGTGTTTTTATGATGTTACTGCGTACATAGATTGTGGGTCCTCGTTCGAACCGCCTCATCAAGACGGTTCTAACGAACACCTACAATCTATGTTTGGAGCAGAAATAAGTATATATTACGCATTTTCATCTGACAAATAGACTATGCCACACGTTAGTATCATCCTAATGCTATGAACACCCTTGTAAACAGCCTCGGCCCCCGCCCATCGGGGCTTGAAGAAATTGATTGACTGCATGATACTTCCTCGCAGAGCTGAAACCGACCGCACACGGGTACTGGAAACCCGCTTAGAGAATCTAAGCCTACCCAGGCAAAGGTGTGCTAGTCGACCCGCCCATGCGAACAGACCCTATTATTTTCATTGGGCGACAGGGCTTGAAATGTCATTTCATCTCAGTGTCGGGTAAAAGTCCCACAAAACTGGAAGCAACGTCTCAAAAATGACCTATATAGTGTTGACAGGGACGTTAAATCTCAAATCAGCCCATCAAAACCCACTGTTTTTGGATAAAAGCGGGGTTTAGAAGGGTATGCATTACATAGATTGTGGGTAGTTGTTAGATTTGTTTGTTTGAATTGGGGTTTTACGGCCCAGTCAACACTAATTAGGATATTTTAAACTGGTCAGTTTACCTATCCACACTTTTTCTGGGCAGGCTTATACGTAAGCGGTTAACCAGTACAGTTCACATTCTTTCTTTCGCCAGAAACTCCCAACTGCCCTTCTTGAATCAGCGGAAGGGAGATAATGACCGTAGAAAAGATTTCATGACCAATCTCAATGAAAGAATTTTGCCGACCAACATTATCCGATTCAGCTACGACGTCGGCGGGTACTCTTCGCAACCGCCTCAATTAAGCGATCATTCTATGCTTGGAGGAGTGCTATATACAGTAAAATTTTTACAGTAAAACAACCTTTGTGACTATTCAAAAGTGGTTTTTTAGACCACTTTTGAACAGTCCCAAAGGTGGTCCCTTACCAGAGGACTCTGTGGACAGAAAACGATTCTAACGAGCACCACAGTCTATGATTGCAGCAGCAATAAAAACGAATGCCATAAACAGTAAAATTTCTACAGTAAAACCTGATCAAATCACTTTTGAACAGTCCCAAAGGAGGTCCCTTACCAGAGGACTCTGTGCGCTCCAATGAGTACCCACAAGATAGGTTCGTATGCAGAAATACGGAAAACTATCCTTCAATTATCAGAAAATACTTACTTTATTTGTTGCTATGGTTTGGGGAATATGAAAAAGTGATCTTTGTCACATGGGTGTGTTATCCAAGACGCTGTAAGGAAAAGTCAGTGGTTTTTACTCCGAGTACTCCGGTTTTCGACCACATCCGATAAATAATCAGCTCGAAATAAGTAAATAATATTAAAATGGTTGTAAAACTACAACAAACAAAAAAAATCTCGATGGTCACTTACACTTTAAATCGAGCTGCTCAAGTTTTCTTTGTAATTTTGTCAGTCGTACTGTAACCTCCGTTCCTGTGACTGCACAAAATATAACACCGAATAACAGTAACATATCTGCTAAGATTTCCATATTAAGCACAATGCCTAGGACTTAAACGCTGTGGTAAACAGGCAGATAATGCGAACTTTCTGGGCTCCGGTGAACGAAAGGTGCCTATTAACGCAAGAATTTACTGCCCGTAATACGCTCATCGCTTTTGTTTCTGTTTGTCTGTTTGATTTGAGGTTTTACGTCCCCGTCAACACTGTACAGGTCATTTTAGAGACGTTGCTTCCAATTTTGTGGGACTTTTACCCGACATTGAGATGGAATAACTTCTCAAACCCAGTCGCCCAAATGAAACAATAGGGTTTATAAGCATGGACGGTTCAACTCGCACCGCTTTACCTGGGCAGGCTTAGATCCTCTAAGCGGTTTACCAGTACTCGTGTGCGGTCGGCTTCAGCTCTGCGTGGAAGCATCATGCAGCCCATTTATTTTTCAAGCCCCAATGGGCTGGGGCCGACAGACGTACAGTGAACTTTTTAACCCATTGTATACTAGTGGACTCTTCCATTGCTATACGCTGGACAAGTCCATTTGTTATAAAAGGGGTCTCAGGCCTATTTTTTTTTTTTTCCTTTTCCTTTTATTTTTGACGGAGCATTCGGTTGGCAAATAGTGCTGGTTCTGCGGCGTCTGATCCGGGCCTGCACTGTGTGCCAAGGTAACCCTATAGGGGTTTCCAGCATGCAATGGGTTAATGACACGAACACTTATGTCTCGTTTATCATGGTTGATTCGAACTCGTTTTTGGGTCCCTGGGAATTCTTTTCCATAGCATAGCAACAAATAAGGTTGGTATTTGTGATAACCGAAGGATAGTTTTTGTCATTTCCCCATAAAACCTACGTTGTGGGTATTCATTGGAACCGCCTCGACAAGGCGGTTCTAATGAATACCCACAACACAGGTTTATATGAGAAATAATGAAAACTCTCCTTAAGTTATCACAAAATATGAACGTTATCTGTTGTTATGCCATAGCCCAAGGTATGAGATAGTTATGGATTATAAAGTGCCTACCATGCATCTCTAACACATTTTAAGTCATTATCATTGTATTGTGAACAGATGTTTGAGGCTTCTTGCTTTTTATACCACACAACACGATAGTGGTGGCGGTATTATGTCATACCTTCGAGTGTCTGCCAGTCCATCCGTTCGTCCGCACCATTTCCGACTGATAACTTGAGTAATTTTCCACGGATTGTTTTTTTTCTTCAAATTTTGCATACATGCTTATATCGGAAAGAAGTGGTATGGGATTGTTAATGGAAAAATCCGTTAACGTTTGACAGAGTTTCGACCCTTATCAGTTCCAAACAAGTGGTGTTTGTGCGTTTTCGATCGATAACTTGAATATTTTTCACAGATTTTCTTCAAATTTTGTATATGCATTGGAATTGGGGATGTTTGGTTTAGGATTGTTAACGGCAAATTATGTTAACATTTGACAGAGTAATGGCCGTTAACAATTTCCATTAACTCATTCCTTTGCCAAATGGAATATATGGATGAAATGAAACTTCACTCATATATAGACCACTATAAGAAACAGGTACGGGATTGATAATAGGCGAAATGCGTTAATATTTGGACAGAGTTATGGCCGTTAACAATTCCCATTAAATGTTTTTTGAACTCTTACTCCTTTACTTTATGGACCATTTGGAAGAAATTTTGTATAAACATTGGTATTGGGAATATATGTGTTGGAATTATTAATACGATAAATACGTTAACATTTAACAGAGTATGGCCGTTAACGAGTTCCATTAAATGATTTTTGGATACTTTTTTCCTTTATCAAATGGAATATATTGGTGAAACTTCATAGACTACATAGACCACTAAAGGAAGCTCTTTTGCCATTGTTTATGGGCAAAACATGTAAACATATTTGACAGAGTTATGTCTGTAAACACTTTCCATTAAATGCTTTTTGAACTCAATGGAATTAGGGATGAAACTTCACAGATATACAGAGCACTAAAAGAAGCATGGTTTGGATGATTAGTGGGCAACATGTGCTAATATTTGACAGAGTTAGGGCCGTTAACAATTCCCATTAAACGGTTTTTGGACTTTGTTTTTCATTTACGTACTTCATGGAATATTTGGATGAAAGTTCACAGGTAAATAGACCACTAAAGGAAGCATGTTTCGGATTGTTAATGAGCAAATCCGTTAACATATGACAGAGTTATGGCCGTTAACAAATCCCATTAAATGGTGTTTGGACTCTTATTCCTTTACGTAATGGAATATATGGATGAAACTTCACAGATATATAGGCCACTATAGGAAGCATAGTATAGTCAATGATCACTACTCTGACAATCCTTGATCTTGAGTGATCTGCCTGTCCTTTGCTATATGGAATACCTTCATGACCTTTTACAGATGTAAAAACACTATTAGGAAGCATATTATGACCAAGGACAGTGACTCTGCCAAGTCTGGTTATTGAATTACCTGCCCTTGATAAATGTATGAAATGGTTTTTGGCAAATAGCTCCTTTATTAAATAGAATACCTTGATGAAATTTTACAGAAATGAAGCTTATTGTGCCAAGAATCGAACCATATTGACCTGCAGTGGTGGGGTATCATGCAGTGTTAGCGATGCTTTTATATAGTTCCTGAGAAATCCTTGACAAAATTTAACCTTGAACAGTAAGGAGAGAAAGAAATAAACAAACAACCAGAGAAAGCCCATTGTCTCAATATCATTGGTCAATATCATAACACAGTACATGTATACAATGTAGGGGCTTCTAACTTAAATAGTTCCTTAGAAATATTTGATGAAAATTTAACATATGCTTATTTGGAGAGAAAGAATGAAAGAAAAGATAAGCCATGAGAGCCCATTATCTCTTTCACTATACAAGTCATCATTATTACATAGTATACCAAGTATGAGGCTTCTAATTTTTATGGTTTTCAACGATCTTTGACAACTTCTTTTTTATTATAGGACTTCTACTGAGAGAAAGAAAACGGAATAAAAGAATAGATAAGCAAGCTGTTTAGCCAGGACATGAATTCTATACTGTAACAATTATATACTGACCATACAAATATTTTCAAGAGTTGTTAAAAGTTACTCAAAAATGATATTTACTTATCTAGCCCGTATTTATCCGGAGCTCTATAGTAAAAATAAAACACAAGAAAGCTGGATTTTCTGTCAAACAATAACCGCCAAGATTCTATACTCATACACAAAATTTTAAGATTCAGGGTCATATAAATGTATGTTAAAAATTGTTTTCATTGCGGGAACACGGAAAAAATAAGAATGGATATATATAAACCAGTATACCCAGACTTTTTAAACGCATGAGAAAACCTTCAACAAGACTAGTGCGACCAGTGGAGAATTAAATCTGCCTGTGAGTTCGCGCAGTCTGATCATAGTCTTCTCTGTTCGCATGAGCCCGCTACAGCCATTACCATAACACACCCGTGTGCTGAAATGGCGCCTCCCCTTTCTCCAGAACGAGCATCTTTTCAGATGAAAATGTATTGACATTTTTCTTGTTTCTAGTCTAGATATAGATTGTGGGTACTCGTTAGAACCGTCTCAATGACGCGGTTCTAACGAGTACCCACAATCTATGTTTTTGAGCAGAAATTAGAAAAATAATGAATACCCCCCTTAAATCACTTTTTTCTCTTTATAAAGAAGGGGCCTAGTTTGGTGTTCACTGCAGGGATGTGTTAACGTGATAATAAAATTGAAGGGGCCAGTGCAACAAGCGACCTAAGTCCACTTTTTGGCAAAATCGAGTTAACCATTATACCATGCAGAAAACCCAATGCCTCATCGTATTAGCTCCCTTTGACCACAGAATTGCTGCAGAAATTCAAAACAAACAGGTTTGAACGAATTACACAAAGGGCCTAACTTTATTTTGGATGTTTATGCAACACAGGACCCAACTCCATGAATTCATTATTCGAGTTTATTTAAAAGTTTCATTATTTACCAAAATCAGTTCTCATCCTGTAAGTTGAAAAGAGCAATAGTTTATACGAAACAGTTCATTTCCATCCTGATAAAGTAATTTTAGTAATTTTAACATGGATTGAATTTTATAGATGGGGTTAGGACCTTTGTGTAATTAAAACCGATGCAAATATGCGAAAATAATGCGTACTGTATGATACATTCACATTTTCACTAGTTTTCTTTTATTTTTTTCTGTAGCTTTGTCTTATAGACATAATATAAATTAAGTTCGGTACATTATATTGCAAAAAGTCGAACAAAGCTGTCAGGGTACAATTGATTCCTTCCACATAACAAGTTACATCATTACGAAAACAAGCCTAGTTTTAAATATATTGAACATTTTACCACCAAAAATGAAGATTTTCAGATAAAAAAAATAAACCTAATATTTTTCTTATTTCTGCTCAAACCATACATTGTGGGAACTCGTTAGAACGGCCTCGTATTTTGTGATAACTGAAGAGCGGTTCCAACGAGTACAATCAATCTATGTTTTTGAGCAGAAATTAGGAAAATAATGTATACCCCTGTAAACTCCAGTTTTACTATACAAAAGTGGGGTTCAAGGGGGTCAAAATAATATTGGCGCGTTTTCGTGATGTGTATGCATTGCCACAAATGTCAAAACGTTCTTTTCTCATAGCCAAACAGTTCGAAATCACCTTTATATGTCAGCTCAATAGTTTTTAATAGCTTGAAAGGCACTGATTGATACGCTATCTTTAAATACTTTTGTCTTTGATATTTCCACTTTTCTGCTTCTGACCCAGCCAGTTTTCGCAAATACAAAATTCGTTTCGTCAGAGACCTTCTTAGAACAATCAAGTCATTTATGGAATGTTGAACTGAGGGTGGAAAATCATGTCTATCACTGATATAACCGTGATATTGAAATGTCTTCCAGAGTCTTTGAGCAACAGACAAGGGGCTGTAGCAGTCGGAATTGCCACTCTTTTGTTTAAGTCGATCTAAGATGTCAAAATTGTACTTTATAAGTGTTTGTACCTCTTCTATAATACGATCTTTAGCGTTTACTTCATTTTTGCTTACAGCGGAATGAGTTTCTTGAAGTATTAGATTAGTGTCATCTTGGAATGTTTCTAGCTTCCCGATAACATCAAACTTGATCACACAAGGATTACACTGTGTATACACCGGAGCAAAATGGATATTTACACGCTCACCACTTTTCAGCTTATTAATTGTGTAAAGCAGAAACTCTTCAAAGGAAACATCGGCACCACATTTGATGGACTGTTTAGTTGCATGTGGCCTTGTGGTATTGATTATTTCTGTACCAAGCCACCACCAGAAGTCTGGTAAGAACAGCTTATCTAAATAACCCGACCAAAGTCTTTCGTAAGGATCTCGTGTAAACATGAACTTAAATTTATGACTGAGTAGATCTGCAGATGATTCATTTAACAGTTGAATCACAGACGTGTTTCTGAAAGGTCCAAGATGAGTGAACAGACGCGGGATGTCCTCTGGTCTGTCGAAATGCCTGTTATAATCGTTGCTGATGAACCTCATCACTCGTTTCCAGTATGTACAGCCGACTTTGGGAATAAAGCAATAGAAAATGTTTTTGTCTGGTGTGGCCAAAGCAGTTCCCATCATTCCTAATTCCCTGAAAAAGCACCAAGAACAGAATGCAGTAAAATTCCTACATTAAGACCACCTTTGGGACTGTTCAAAAGTGGTCTTTAAGACCACGTTTGAACAGTCCCAAAGGTGGTCTCTGACCGGAAGTCAGTGTATGCAGAAAACACAAAGAAAGAATAACTGCAACCTACTATTAACCTACACGAACTAGCCTTTTGAGGCAGAATTAGTCTTAATTTTAGGTGGTCTTAGTAGCGGAATTCCATTGTATATTCACATAAACTATCACCGTCGTTAACCTTTAACCAAGTAGATCGGCATAAATAACTGTACAAGCAGTGTCGATACAGATAAGATGTCTCCTTAGGATCTGCACCGTTTCAAACCTATAGACTTTTTATTGTTGGTTCGATTTGGGGTTTTACGCAACAACACTTCACCTATAATCAGGTCCACATAGTGAGCAATGATGGCTGAGCAGTTGGGTGTTCTATGCATTTTCCATTTCTTTATATGTCGTTCATGCATTTTGGTCTGGATTTAAACAAGCAGACGAAAACACAGTCGAGAAGTTCATGTTATCACCCTGCTCTAAAACAAACGTCGCAGCCAGTGTTATTTAAGAAATGGATGTAATTTATTTAAATTTGATGCTGTTTTAAAATTATGCAGGATATTACACGCACATACACGTTTGCGACTTCTTCTTCTTCTTCTTCTTCTATGTTTACGCAACTACGTTAAGGGTTCTCCGACTCCGCAGACCTTTAATAACAAAAGGCCATTCTCCTTTAATTTTAGTGCAAAAGGTTAACCCATAAAATGCTAATTACGGCAATTGTCGTCTGCAATGTCGTCTGCCGGTTATCTTAAAAGTAGTTTTTGCAAACAGTGTGGACCAAGATCAGACTCCTCCTGTAGGAGCAGACTGATCTGGGCCCATACTGTTTGTCTGTGTGCAAAAATATTTTTAAAAATGCCAAAAAAAAAAAAAAAACAGCAGACGACATAAGCAGACGGTATTTTCAGATGTAGTTTTTCTCGGCGTCTTAAGGGTTAAATGCTTTCCGGTTTCCAAAATTCAAAACAATACTAACCTAAATGCTTCATCTCTGTTGTATCTCTCACAAACCCGGCTAATATTCTTGAGTCTCTCTAAATTTCTACGTCTACTCCATGCTAGTGGGTCTTGAACCAATTCTTTCTTGCAAACAACAAGTCTCATTCTGTCATCTGAAGCTGGAGCAAACTTACAGGTACCATAAGTAGTATATATACATGTATATAACCCCCGTTATAATCACAAAACTAGCTCACTAACATTTTAACGTAAAAAGTCTTCATCATAGTGCAGCGGCCCCCGCCCATAGGGGCTTGAAGAAATATATGGGCTGCATGATGCTTCCACGCAGAGCTGAATCCGGCCCGCACACTAGTACTGGTAAACCGCTTAGAGGATCTAAGCCTGTCCAGGAACCGCCGTGAGAGGCGGACCGTCCATGCTAATAAACCCTATTTGTTTCATTGGGCGACAGGGCTTGAGATGTCATTTCATCTCGGTGTCGGGTAAAAGTCCCACAAATTGGACGCAGCGTCTCCAAAATGACCTTTACAGTGTTGAAGGGGACGTTAAACCTCAAATCAACCAACCAAAATCATCATAGTGCAGATTATATTTTCTTTTTCTTTGAGATCATTGAGACCATTCTGGTTACTTTGAGGCGTATGCAGCCTTGCAAACTATAATGCTGTGTATGAAGAGACTCAATAAAACCGAGTCTCCGATTTTCGTTCTTTAATGTGTTTTTTGTTTCCAAAGGCAACCGTTTAGCTTTTTATCTTACGTAAAGAATTTGCCGTAATGAATAGTTACGAGTACTCTCTCTCTCTCTCTTCCCTCCCCCACCCCACCCTATTTTGACTTGTCCAAGCAACAAATGTTGTGGGTATTTTTAGAATGGGCCAGGCGATTCTAAATAAATTGTTCTTGAATATCCGCTTTTTTAATCCACCCCATCCTTTGTTTGTTGGCTTGTGTTGGAGTCTAACGGCCCAGTTAACACTATTTTAGGTCATTTTTGAGCCGGCCAGATTACCTATCCACACTTTTCCTGGACAGTCTTATACGTAAGCGGTGCACATTCTTTCGCCAGAAACTGACAACTGCCCTTCTTGAATCAGCGGAAGGGAGAGAATGACCGTAGAAAAGATTTCATGATCAATCTCCACGAAAGAATGTTGCCGACCCCGGCAGATATCGAACCCGCGCATTCCTGATCACCAGTCAGACGCGCATCCGGCTGAGCTAACGAGGCCGACCCACCTCATCCTGCGCTAAGGATTAGTTCCATATAGGTCTAAATATGTGTAATAAGGGGAATAGATTCACTGGCAATGAAAATAAATGCCGCTGAAATATCTGCACCCCTGCTATTTAGGGCTTGCTCATAAGGGGAATGAAGGAACTTCTTTCAAAAAAAAAAAAACTTGTCCCCTTTTTCAGTTGGAGTAAATTCCTGCGGAAAGAGCCAGTCTAAAACCGTTGTAGCAGACCCTTTTTCTGGCATCCGTCATTTCATTCCAAAGGGAAAGAACTTCCATGGCTTTCATTTTGGTTTGGTATGCACTTATCTTCAGTCCAGTACTTACCAACAGGGCTTGAGATGTCATTTAATCTCTATGTCGGGTAAAAGTCCCACAAAATTTGAGGCAACGTCACCAAAATGACCTAAATAGTGTTGACGGGGACGTAAAACAACAATTCAAACAAAAGTTTTTTACCAAATTCACAGACCACTTCATAATATTGTCCATCACGTTAACTAGTCTGTGTAACGAACACTAACTGTAACCCCACCCCCTCCCCACCCCAATATGTAGAGAAGGGGTAGCTCGTAACGTAAGCGTCGGGCACTACCAAGGTTTATGGACTACCCAAGGCTCGGGCCATATCAATCTGGCATAAACCTTTAAAGTGCCAGAAGCTTACGTTTCTATTGCTATTAGTGCATTGAACAACTTCTGCATATTCGCCCCTGCCAATCGGGGCTTAGAGAAATAGACTGGGCCGCATGATGCTTCACCGCAGAGCTGAAACGGACCACACAGGAGTACTAGTAAACCGCTTAGAAGAACTAAGCCTGCCGGTGTGAGTCAGACCGTTCAGTTCATATAAGCATTTTGGTTTCTTTGGGTGGAAGGGCTTGAGGTGTCATTTCATTTCAATGTCGGGTAAAAGTCCCACCAAATTGGAAGCAATGTCTCCAAAATGACATAAATAGTGTTGACGGTGAAGTTAAACCACCTCAACCTCAACTTCTGCATACGATACACTGCAAAACATACTACAATTGAATCCGTAGCAGGCAATTTTAGATTTACTGAAATTGGACCGATCCGATTCGACTAGCGACGTTTCTTGCCAAAGAAGAAAACGTGTTTCATTTGTGTTATGCACTAAAATGCATAGAGGATCTTACGTTCATGTATTATTGAATTTATTAAACGAGTTGAGGATTTGTTTTATTTGAGGTTTAACGTCCCCATCAACACTGCAAAGGTCATTTTGGAGACGTTGCTTCCAATTTTGTGGGACATTTACCCGACATTGAGATGAAATGACATCTCAAGCTCTGCCGCCAGATGAAACCAGTAGGGTTTATAAGCATGGACGTGCCGCTTTGCCTGGACAGGCTTAGATCCTCTAAGCGATCTAAGCGGTTTACCAGTACTCGTGTGCGGGTCGGTTTCAGCTCCGCGTGGAAGCATCATGCAGCCCATCTATTTCATCACGCCCCAATGGGCGGGGACCAAAAACGAGTTGAGGAACAGGGATAAAATGCGAGGCCTTGCCTAGCATTTTATCCTTTTTTTTTCTCAACGAGTTTAATAAATTCAATAATACATGAGCACGAATGCAAGATTCTATTTATCATATGGCATTTAAAACGCATTTTATTCACCATTTGTTTACAAAAATGCCAATATTCCTCCATTAGAAAACGCAACGTCGTTAAGGATGTCGTACATGTAACGTTATTGGGCGTATCTAACTAATTTGCATATTTAATCCACTAGTGGATAATCGAATTTATTACATGGCGTTATTACACTCTCAAACGCGACGTCATATTATACATGAGTTTCCTTATTGTTGCGCAAACGATCGTGCAAGCTCAACTATGCCATTTTATGTCGTTTCCCAATGAAAGGGATGGAGACTAAATTGAGGGAAAGAGGAAACCGAGGAGGGAGACACATCACGTTAAGTCCGTGATATGAAAACCCCCTTAAACAATACTTCAAGCAGAAAAAAATGGGATTTACAGGGGTAAACATTATTTTTCTTACTTCTACTCAAATTCATAGGTTGTGGGTACTCGTTAGAACCGCCTCAGTGACCAACAACCTATGTTTGGGGTAAAAACAATATAAGAAAAATATACATTGTCGTAAGAAAAATAACCGTTTTGGAGATATGAAAGAATGCACTATGTCAAACGGGTGTGTTATCGTTTTTTTTTTTTTTTGTTTTTTTTTTTGTGGGCGGTGGGGATGGGGGGGGGGGGGGTGTTAACGGCCCTTTCAAGATTATTTTTCACTCATACCATGCCGATCGTTAATCAGAGGTGGCGAAAACCGGAGTACCCGGAGAAAAAAGACCTAGCTTATCGTTGCAGAACTTGGTGTCTCACATGTGACCCGAGCCAGGCTCGAACCCACAGCGGTGAGAGACCTAATGATTAAGAGTCAGCGCTTCTATCCGTTGTGTTATCGTAATGTGAAAGTGAAAAACAATAAGAAACTAAGATATTCACTCCCCATCCCTTCCTACCTTAATGAGAGCAGAAAACGAATATCGGTTGGACTACCAAATACCGAAAGATAGACGAGCTATTCATCACATCTACGCGAAGAAAACAAAACAGAAGAGAAGATAATAAGAAAATGAAATAAAAATAGTCACACACCACCCCTAACTGTCTCAGTGACAGCAGGCCTTATACCAATGGCGGAATATGTGTTGTTGTTTTTTGTTGTTGTTGTTGTTTGTTTGTTTTTTAGTATGTTTTTTTTTTTTTTTTTTGCTGTATTTTTCTTTTGAGGAGGGGGGGGGGGGGTTCTGGCACGGTCAACACAATTTAGGTCATATCGAGCCGGTCAGTTGAACTAACGACACTTCCTGGGCATGCCAATAAATAACGGCGTGCACAATTAGTACAAGGCGCATTATTTCGCCAGAAACTGACAACTGCCCTTCTTGAATCAGCGGACGGGAGAGAATGGCCTGAGAAAAGATTTCACGATCAGTCTTCACGAAAGAATGGCACCGACCCAAACAGGTAGTGGGAGATTGGGTCGGTATTGACATGCCGTGTAGCTAGCTTTCAGTGTCAGGGCGTTCAACTTCTGTCTGCAGTAGGGCAAGGGGTTAGGTGCGGAATGGACGGGTTTATTTTTATTTATTTATTTTTCTTCTTTATCATTTCTTTTGGGAGCTGGCTTCGAATGGATGGTTTTGTTTGACTGTATTGGGGTTTAACGTCACTGTCAATACTAGTTAGGTCATTTTGGAGACGTTGCTTCCGATTTTGTTTGACTTTTACCCAACATTGAGATGAAATGACATCTCAACCCCTATCGCCCAACGCTTTGTTTGTTTGGATTGAGGTTTATCGTCCCCGTCAACACTATTAAGGTCATTTTGGAGACGTTGCTTCCAATTTTGAGGCACTTTTACCCGACACTGAGATGAAGCGGTTTACCAGTATAGTCCAGAGTGGTTAGTTTCAGCTCTGCGTAGAAGCACCATGCAGCCCATCTATTTCTTCAAGCCCTGATGGGCGGGGTCGGAATACCGCCCAAAGAAACCGCTAGGGTTTAAGGAGCGGTCCGACTCGCACGACTTTGACTGGGCAGGCTTAGATTTAAGCGGTTCACTAGTACTCCAGTTCGGTCGGTTTCAGTTCTGCGCAGAAGCACCGTGCAGCCCAGTCTTCTGAAATGGACGGTTACTTGCCTACTCGGCCGTTGAACCCACCGTTTCTTGCCAGTTATTGTAGGGGGTGATCTCATTAAGTGCTAGTAAGCTGTCGTTTAGAGGGCTAAGCCTCTTCAGAAACAGAGGTTACTGACCGGCTCGATGATGACCTTAGCTGTTGACTAGGCAGTAAAACATAATCCAACCCGCGAGCTCCAGATCACCAGTCAGACGCGCATCCAATTGAGCAATCGAGGCCGGCTACGACAAAGGACACATTCGTCACATCAAAGCAACAGAGTGTTAACCCTCGGCGCTTAATAGTTCTATATACCACACTCCTCACGTATACTGTTTCCAATAAGGATACCATAATGTATTGGGACAGACAGGCCTAAGCAAGTAGTGTAGATCCACAGCAGTCCAGTCTGATCAGAGTCTGCCTGCACTTTTAGTCGTGAAAGAAAGTTGAAGTTTTAGGTCTTCAAGGTGTCTGAATGTTTTTCGATTTCTACGATATATTCGGATTCAGCATGGTTAGGGTTGATGAGACGAAAAGAATTAACATACCTGTACTTTGTTCGAAGATCGGAATACCATAAAAATGAATGACAAAAATGTTCACAAGAACTAGAAGCGGTAGAATGATGACTGGTCTCTTCAGAATCGCACTTAAGAAGTTCGATACCGTTACTGACATAGCTGATAATACTCAAATGTTTAACTGGGTCGGCATCGGTTACGCCGTAAAACTTAAAACGCCAATCATCACTAGCAAACTTATTTTTTAAAATACAGTAAAATTCCTATATTAAGACCACCTTTGGGACTGTTCAAAAGTGGTCTTTAAGACCACTTTTGAACAGTCCCGAAGGTGGTCCCTGACCACAGAACATTATGAGCAGAAAACACGAAGACAGAGTAACTGCACCCTTCTAAATAAGCATTTTAAAGCAGAATTAAGTGGTCTTAATAGCGAAATTTTACTGTACATGTACATCTTGGAAACCATCCTGATTTTCTCCGGAACAGAATTATAAATAGTATTTTAACTGGCGCCTTAAGGGTCAGCCGTATATCAGAATTTTCATATTATTCATAGCTTTCTTTTAAGATCAACTAATGTCCATGAACCTGCGAACACTTGAGCACTGATTTGTGTATCCGCATCAATTGATTAAGAAGGTATGGCGTGTAGCTTTAATAGAAATATAATGAATTCAAAAGAGGGCGTTTTGTCAATAGGCTTACCCTCTGTGAATCTTATGGACATTTGAAGTCGCTCAGCCATGATCGGATGAAAACATGAAATGAACCGCGTTACGAGAAAGCGTGTCTTTGGTGCCGAGTCAGTTTGTTTGGTGGTGTTTTCTGTGTGTGTGTGTGTGTGTGTGTGTGTGTGTGTGTGTGTGTGTGTGTTTGTTTTATTTTTTTTAGTTTAAATGCCCCGTCAACACTATTTAGGTCATATCGCGCCGTTCAGTTTAACTAACCACACTAACCACACACTTTTCCTGGGCAGCGGCTAATCTTACAGTGCCCATTCTTTCGCCAGAAACTGACAACTGCCCTTCTTGAATCAGCGGACGACACAGTGATGACACAGACCAGCCTTTACATCGGCACATGCAGTAATATGCGAAGTGTACGGAACGCATATGGTCCATAGTAACCTAATGCGGGCAGCGAAGTCTCTGATTAGCCTGCGCATATGCGCAGGCTAATCAGAGATATCGCTGCCCGCACATATTATGAATCTTATCCTCGTGTAATGTAGCTCAAATCGAATATAATGGGTTTTCCGTAATATCCTAATTACTGGTGCAGTTGTTTGAACAAACAGAGGGCACACGTACACCTAGGTCAGACTGTCCGCTCTTTGTTTGTTTGATTGATTTGAGGTTTAACGTCCCCGTCAACACTATTTAGGTCATTTCAGAGACGTTGCTTCAAATTTTGTGGGACTTTTACCCGACAAGAGATGAAATGACATCTCAAGCCCTAAAGTCCAATGAAACCAATAGGGTTCATATGCATGGGTGGTCCAGATCGGACCATTTTGTCTGGGCAGACTTAGATCTTCAAAGCGGTTTACCAGTATTCATGTTCTCTTGGTTTCAAGTCTACGTAGAAACACCATGCAGCCCAATGTATTTCTCCAAGCCCCCTACCCACTACGAGAAATACGCCAAGCCTAGATGTGTTCTATAAAATATACGAAAGCTATAGAGCTATAGAATGAGGGAACCAGCCTAAACATTTGGGTGAACGCTGGGGCTAACGCAAATGACGGCTTGACGAATGTAGGGACGGATGGACGAATAGGCGAAAAACCGGACTCCTGCACCGCTCCATGCATAAAGCAGGCGCGATAAAAATGAAAGTAAGAATTAATTGTGGAAATCAAGAGTTGAAATAAAGGCGTTTTGCGTGCAATTGTATACATTTCCTTGCCTGGACGTAAATGCATTCGTATTTGCCTGAGCAGATACAAACTTGGATCGCCAACAATTGCGGCCTTATTATCATGTCCGAGACAACTGAGCAAATTTTCTTGATTTTTTTTCCGAGATTGTCAGTATCGAGAGTGGTTCCAGTCCGTTTACCAATATAAAGTCAGTCCCGGTAGCTTTGTCCGATGCGCGTCTGTCTAGTGATCAGGAGGTCGCGGGTCGGCAACGGTCCTTCGTGGAGACTGATCATGAAATATTTTCTACGGACATTCTCTACCTTCCGCTGATTCAAGAAGGGCAGTTGAAGTTTCTGGCAAAAGAATGTGCACTGTACTGGTTAACCATGCCCAGAAAAAAATCAAAGCGCCAAAGGCACTGAAATGACAGACTCTGTGAGAAAATCATAACACTGTGAAAACTTACAGAAAACCTTTCTAAAAAGATCTTAAAATTTAGAAAGGTAGTTCTGCAAATTCCAATATATGATATGTTTGCAGATGTCTATAGACCGGTGGTATAATGAAAACGCCATTCGATGTTTCAAATTTGTGAAAGAAACTACGTTTTCAAAACCAAACACTAAAATTCAAGTTTTAACAATGCTACTGTCCATAAATAACAGTTTTTGTCTGGTCGGTTGTGGATACCTCTACCAAAAGATACTCTATGGGAAAGAGATCGGAGGAGAAAGGTTGGCTAGTCCAGTACATGAATTCCATTGACTATGAGCCCGCTCGTAATCCTGCTGGATAAGACATCCCGGATTCTGAGCGTAAACAAATGTGAGGCCGAAGCCCTTGATTAATATAACGTCTCGCTGTTCAGTTCACGTCTCAGTCATGACCTTGAATGTTCTTAATCACACTAAGCTGCGTTCGCTAACTACATGCAATAGCTCGCCACACAAGTACGCTTATTTCACCCGATATGTCATGCTCTATTACGCACGCGTCGCCTCGGCATACCTTACACCTATACGTCGAAACATCCGGAAACGACAATCGGTGTGATTCACGCCGAAGTGCGATTTGTCACTGAAACGCATATGTCAGTCGCTTAGACGCCAATTTATGTATTTCATGCACTAGCGTAAGTGTTCCGTACGTTGTCGACGCGTTAACTTTGGTCACGACAGGGACGTCTAGCTCTCAAACGTGCATCGCATAAGGGCGACGAACAGTGCCAGTGCTTATTAGTCGGCATTTGAGACCCTTGTTTATCTACAGGTACAGTGTAGCAGCTGCCGGCGGAAATCTGTTTCGCATATGCGTCTGCCGTTTGAAACTATCTTGACGTACTGACGTCGGTCTTCCGCTACGCCGACGTCCACTAGCGTCTTCTGTATATAGTAAGATGTCGCTCCAATAGACGATAGATCACACACATGTGGCACCCAAAATCAGAGTCAACGTCATCCGCTTTCCGACCAGCTTCTAACTGTCCAGGGGAACGCTTACGATCCTTTATTGAAACAAGAGGCCCATGGGCCACTACGCTCACCAGAGGTCATGTGGTTTATACCATATACAGGCATGGTGCCCATCTTGGTCATGTGACAACAAAAGGCCACCATGCAATCAGTAAAATCCACTGTCTTGCCTTTTTCCATACAATTGTCTATGTGACCAATTTGACCGTGACGTAAAAACAGGTCAAGGTCAACCAAAGGTCATCATTTGAACAAAATTGTTGGGGTCCGAGTCCTCGATGCTGCATACCAAGTTTCAAGGTCATCGGCCATTTGGTTCCTGAGTAGAAGAGTTTTTAAGGTTGTTACCATATATGGGCATGGCAGTCATATTGTTCATGTGACCTAGTCCTTACGAACAAACTTTCATTCCCCCTTCCCATAGAAGCTCCACATGTAATTTGGATTCAATCAACCTAGCCGTTTGAGTAGAGAAGACGATTAAAATACTGAATCTCAGCCATCCAAGACAAAGGTCAGCAAATGACCTGCTTCACCTTTGTTGAAAAACTTCCATTCAGTTGATTGCAATTATCATTTCTGATGCCACAGGTTACCATGCAATCAGAAAAATCCACTGTTTTGCCATTTTTCCATACATATGTCTAAGTGACCATATTTGACTTTGAGGTAAAATAGGTCATGGTCAAAAGTCATCATTTGAACAAACTTGGCTGCCACTAGCTACTATGCAATCAGAAAAATCAACTGTTTTGCCTTTTTCCATACAAATGTCTAAGTGACCATATTTGACCTTGACGTAAAACAGGTCAAGGTCAACCAAAGGTCATCATTTGAACAAATTAGGCAGGGCCCAAGTCCCCAATGATGCATACCAAGTTTCAAGAACATCGGCCATTCGGTTCTTGAGGAGAAGATTTTTAAAGATTTTTACCATATATGGGCATGGCAGCCATATTGGTCATGTGACCCAGTCCTCACAAACAAACTTTCGTTCCCCCTTCCCGAAGAGGCTCCACATGTAATTTGGTTTCAATCGTCTCAGCAGTTTAAGTTGAGAACAAGATAAAAATACTGAACCTGAGCCTCCCGGCCAAAGGTCCGAAAATGACTTTGGCCTTCGGAACTGACAAAATTCCATTCAGCTGAGTGCAAATATCATTTCTGATGCCACTAGCTACCAGGCAATCAGAAAAATCAACTGTTTTGCCTTTTTTCCATACAAATGTCTAAGTGAGCATATCTGACCTTGACGTAAAATAGGTCAAGGTCAACCAAAGGTCATCATTTGAACAAACTTGGTAGGGCCAGAGTCCCCGATGTTACATAGCAAGTTTCAAGAACATCGGCCATTCGGTTCTTGAGAAGAAGATTTTTAAAGGTTTTTACCATATATGGGCATGGCGGCCATATTGGTCATGTGACCCAGTCCTCACGAACAAACTTTCGTTCCCCCTCCCCACAGAGGCTCCACATGTAATTTGGTTTCAATTGACCAAGTAGTTTCAGAGGAGATGTTGTTCGAAAATGTTGACGACGCAGACTGACACAGACGACGGACCATTGCCCATACTATAACCTCCTCCGGAGCCTTCGGCTCTGGTGAGCTAAAAAGGTGCAATACGCTCTCATTTAATGCTTTTTTGAGAACAAATTTCAGTTTCTTCTTTTCTAGGCACGACCTTACATTACACATCAAAAGTTTGAATCTGAACATGTGGTTTCTATCCGTACTGGTGTGAAGGTGGTGCACAGAATCGACGTGGCCGGACTGGTAACCAGACGTCACGATTGATTGATTTAACCTTTTTAGCTTAAGGGCATGGTGCCTAAGCGTGTTGTAATCATGCAATCGTTTGGTTTCAGAATCAAAGCACTGAGAGTGTGGGGTGTAGGTTGGAGTAATAGTCCTGGGCTGAGATTGAAACTGTTTCATTTAACTCTGAAATTCCAAACAAATTGTTACGATTTTGATAAGAAGACGCGTTCTGCAGCGTCTGATCTTGGTCTACACTGTTTGCCATTCTCAACCTATGATTCCAGGATAATCCTCTTCAGTCTTATGGAATACCATCTCACTGCAGCTATTTTCTACAAGACAAAAGGTTATTCTGACAAGTCAGAAATAGTCACGTAGACGTTAGAACTGAGGGGCTTTTCTTATTAGGCAAAAAAAAAAAAAATAGGTGTGTTTCAGGTTTCAGCTTGAAAAAAATTAGGTGGGGAAGGTCGATTTATTTTTTTTTTTATCTTAATTTTTTATTTTGTTTATACACTGTATAGAGCATTTCTGCGGAACTACATGTATTTAAAGATGCATAAACTTTGATGTAAAGGTACAATCAAATAAAAATTGAAACATGAATTATATTCTATGTATTTATTGTTTCCATTACAATTGAGCCAGGGCAAAGCAAATCTTAAAATTCTTTGCTTTTGGCTTTACGGCCCTTTCAAGATTATTTCACTCATATCGAAAAATGGTGTTAATTCATGGATAATTTTCCTCATGTCTCAAGGACATCATGTGGGTACTCATTTGAACCATCTCACCAAGACAGTTAAAATGAATACCTGCAACATATTTTCGTTGAGAAATAAGGAAAATTATTCTACAATTATCATCATTTACAGTCTACTGTGGGCTTGCACTGTTTGCTTATGCCATGTCTGAGGAAAGCCATTCTTATATAAGTCAACTCTAGAAACATTTTCCCAAAGGTGAAATGTGATTTCTGATGCACATGCAATTGTATATCAAAAAATTTGTTATGACCATCCTTGAGGGGTATTTGGGTGAAATATTCTCACAATCTTGAGCTAAGGGAGAAGTGAAAATGTATAGATTATGTAGGAGAATCTAAAATTTGGACCAAAACTTCGCCTTGAAATCCAGAAATTATGGCAAACTTCTCCCCGTCGGCAACCTCTAGGATGGTCCCTACACATGTACATCCTACGATATACTGCAGGAGGCCTGACATCCTTATATAAGCCATGATGTAGGAAAAGAGGTTATTAAACATCTATTCAAATACATCGTAATTTTTAAAAAAAAAAACATGAAAATTTTGATATGAAGAATTGTGATATTTTTCTTATTTCTGCTCAAAACATAGATTGTGTGTATTCATTAGAACTGCCTCCATGAGGTGGTTCTAACAAGTACCAACAATCTCTGGTTAAGAACGGAAATATGATAAATTTGTATACCCACTACCCAGTAATATAAAGATTAATACATCTTTAGTTTAACCCTTTACCACTCAGGGGTTTTGTGAATTTCGCTGATTTTCACAGTGTTGCACCCGACAGCAACTTCAACTAGCCATTGTTTCATAATGGATGGTCTGTTTTACGTCAAACTCGGTATGAATGTTCATTGGACAGTAGCCTTTCAAATGCAACCTTTTATGACTTGATCATTGTTGTCATGGTAAAGAGGGGGCATCTCAAAGTTGGCAAAAAGTGTGTTTTCACATGAATTTTTGACCACATTTTAATCTTCACACAGCTGTCAAGGCAACAATTAAGGTGTTTGGCACTGGCCATTTTCACTGTTTGCAGCATGTTTTATCAGCATCAATTTTCAGGCATTTTTGACCCCAGACGCCCTCAGATATAAATTTTAGCGGCCGTTTGGGCCATACACCCAAAATTTTTCGGGATGTGAGGGGGGCGCTGCCCCCCTCCCCTTCAATCCCCCACAGAATATTTTTAGGGGGGAGGTGCGCGAAAAAACAGGTCACTTTTTTGCCCAACAAATCCTAAAGCAAACATAACTATCCAGGGCTAGAAATAAGATTTTAGGTGCTTCTGGGGCTTAAAATTGGGGGGGGGGGGGTGCAGACACGTAAAAACACGTATCTGAGTGGTAAAGGGTTAAAATACGGGAATATTTCCCGAGAGACTTGCACAGCAAGTAAACAAACGAGTGCGATAGCACGAGTTTTTTTTTATAAGATTTGCAGGTCTCCAGGGATATATTTCTCGTATTTTAAACTAAAGATACATTAATTTATATATTACATTTATCAAATTAGCCGTTTGTTTTCTTTCAAACGTCTAAAACCGACGTAATTTGCGTTACGACGTTACGTTATTTGTCCAAATTTTGGCGCGTCACTGTGTTTGATAACGTTCGAAAGGAAATAAATCCCTGTCGTAAGTCAAATTTTCCTCTAGGAAAATATCATTTTAGCCAGCACATGAGATTTTGGTACTTATCGCATGTGCGATCCCCGAAGGCTCAGGCTGGACTGGGCATCCGCCCAGTCCCGCCAGAGCCTTCGCTGCTCGCACACATGTAGTATAGAACTACACGAAGGTTCAGACCAAAAATTAGACATTTAGCTCCACTAGATGGCTTAGCATGCTTATCGCATATGCGATCCGCGAAGGCTCGGCTCAGCATGTGCGTCTGCGGAGTCTGATTAGAGTTGTTGTTGAGTGCTACAGGGCTGCACCTTGAACGAAAACATTTAAGGCTATGAATAGCACTAACTTAGCAGGCTGGTTGTTGCCTAGATTGCTTAAGGAACACTTCTATAAAAGTTCTGTCCCAATATCTGCAAAGGCTTGGCAGTTAATGCAATTTTTCCCAATATAAGTCTATGGGAGCTCTAAGTTACCATAGCAACAAAACTAAACAGCCGATTTTCATAAAAAAAAAACACAAACTTTCAATCCCCCAGCCCAAGCATGCTACAGATAATATTTGGACCCAATCGGCGCAGTGGTTTCAGAGATGTCGTTTGAAAGTGTTGACGACGACGACGAACAACTGCCTATCCTATAAGCTCCCCCGGAGCCTTCTGCTCTGATGAGCTAAAACAATGGTGGCCCCATCAGGGGTACAGACTAACAGGCGCCCAGTCGCCCAAGGCGCCTAAATTTTTGCCTGGGCGCCTAAATTTTGAATAAAAATGCCTATTAACTTAATGTAAAATTTGAATTTATGGCAGTCTGGGCGCCTAAAGCAAAATGCTTAGTCTGTATCCCTGCCCATATTTTTCCATATAAAGCTAAACAAAAAAAGTCAATTACGTGAATTTTGGTTACAATCAATCAACATTATTGCATGGTAAATTAGCGTGAAATGTTGCCAATCATTCTATCATCTCAACGATCCTGGCACCGACAAACCAGCCGTAATGCTAACCCAGAAACCCTGAGCGCCAAGGGGGTAAGCTATATACTACCAATGTTTAAGTCTCGGCAGAGTATCGAACCCACAACCTCCCTAGGCAGGCGGATGCTCAACCATAGCTGAGCTATTGCGGGCGGTTTAATACCTCTATTACGAAATGATAAATGCTATATGATCATGTAATCTGATTAGGGTCTAAATTGCTAAATCTGACCATATAGGTTCAGTCTGATCTAATAGGCCTGCTCTGCTTCGCTGACAGTGACAGTCATGTGAGTGGTAGGTTCAAATCTTGATTCAGCATCACCACAGTATGGGAGCGGATGTGAACGGGTATTTGCGATTGAAAAAAAATCCCAGATCAAACAAAAAAAATGCCCAAAGTACCATGTTGGAGTCAGCGCTATCACATTGTTATAGGGAGATAAATAAAATACCATGACATCTAGAATCGTGGTTCTTGCGAATCACATGCTACACCATCCTCCCAATAACGCAAGTGACTGATTGTCCACTGTACAAATCGCAAGTCCTGTTCAATCGCAAATGCTCGTTCACTTCTGATCTGATCTGAATTATTACTGGTGACACGTCAAATGACATCCATTCACCAGGACCTGTGAAAAGGGAAGTTAGTCCCTAGCTCTCACCAAAGAAGTAAACTGAGCTACACTGTCCTTTGCACCTTCGGTGGATGAAACAATTGAATCCAGAAGGGCATTCCAATCTCTTCCGCTCCCATACTGTGCTCACAGAGCCGGGTGATGCTTGGTCGTTGCAGGACTAGACGCTCCCCCTAGCCTGACAAGGTACTGACCTAAAGAAGTGCCCCAAATACGATTGAAAACATACTTTACCTTAGTCCTGAACTCATGACCTTCCATACATTACGCTACGCTGCTTTCCTGTAAAAAATAACAAATAAACCGCAACCGCTCGCGTAGTTCCGAGTCGTTTCGACCCGCGATTTTTTTACGAGTCGTTTCGCCCCGCGATTTTTTTTTTTTTTTTTTTTTTTTGGCAATAAAAAATTTAGGGTCGGGCCTAAAACTTAGGTAGGGTCGGGAAACCGGAAACACACCTATTTTTTTTTTTTTGGCCTTAGTAACTTCGGGTCGAATGTCAAACAATCAACCCAAACAGTGTCAGTGTTGGGTACATATAAGTGTTATCTGTAAAATTTGCACATGAATCAAATGTTGGATCTGGCAAACAATGTAAACTCAGATCAAACGCCACAGAACACGGTGCTGGTCTTGTTCTACACTTTTTTTGCATTAGATACTATCATCTTAAGTTTAAAAGAATCAGTCTAAGTCCCCGTCCATGACCAGCCTGCATTTAGAGACAATCGGCATGAGTGTCGTCAGTGCTTTGATTTATTCACTGCCTTGAGTTTCTGGAGTGCACTCTTCCATCACTGAAGTTGGGCTCGTCCATTCTGCTTAATATTGCACCCAGAATTATATCACAGGACCTACACTAAGTATCTGTACCATATTCCAGGGATGAAAGGGACAGCCTTTCTTTTCAATTTCTCCACGCAAAGTCAATATACACCTAAGTTGTAACTGATCTAAACTTGACCTCGAAAGTCAGAAAGAAAACCTATTAATATTCTTGTCTGCAGCTGACCTGGTCCAACAACAGGCTGATCTTTAAGGATTAATTATTAACAGCACTGATAGAAAACAGTGTAAAACCTGAGCAGACTGCTGAGCAGACGCCGCATTGATCTGGGTATACAGTCTTCGCCAAACCCGTCGCATGATGCAGCTGATTCATATGAAATACTGAATCGTAAGATAAAGTCGTCAAGTTGTCTGCTTCAAAAGTTTGTATTAAGCTTATAGGATAACAAATACGCTTGTACAATTTTGATTACTGCGCCAAACCGCACTACATTTTGTGCGGACGCATATTTCAAAGCCGGAAGAAAGCCTGACTTACTTTAAAACCTGCAGGATAGCTAGAAATGACAGATTGAATCTGTCACTAAAACGACTAGCTCGATATGGTCTAAATAGTGTTGACTAGACTGTTGAACTGACAACAAACAAAACAAATATAAGCCCAGCGTCCCCAAACAAGACCCAGATTGGACTCTGCCAAATGCGGCATCTGATAAGTCTACACTGCTTGCCTAAAGTACTGAATTTATGTATTGAAAACATTAAATAAAACAAAACTTACACCCTAATGTCCGAAGCTTATGGGTGGTAGATTCAATATTATTTTGTTGTCACATAACATCGCGAAATAGATAGCGCTGCATGCAATGATGCGAAACCGACCGCACATGAGTATAGTCTTTCAAGACGCAGTGAGACGTGACTGCACTTTTAATTTTGGACTAGTCCGCGTTTTAGGTAAATCACCTTCAGTTGGGATTTTATACTGGGCGATATAGTTTTACTGAGGATCGTACTGCATGGTATTAACCAATTGGCCACGACTTCTACATAATGGCATTATCAAAAAACTTTTTCAGTTTAAAAATCCTGTGAAAAAAGAATTCAGAAACCTGCTTCCCCTAAAACATGGAATAGTCTTATCACGCTTGAACTTTGACCTCTCAAAGGTCGTTGATAAACTATACTGATTTATTTGTTTGTTTGTATTGAGGTTTACCGTCCCCGTCAACACTATTTAAGCCCATTTGGAGACGTTGCTTCCAAATTTGTGGGATTTTTACCCGACACTGAGATGAAATGACTTCTCAAGCCCTGCTGCCCAACGAAACCAAAAAGCTTATATGCATTGGACGGTTTGACTCACACCTTTTGCCTGGGCAGGCTTAGTCCTTTTAAGCGGTGAACAGCTTAAAAGGTCTGCCCGGGCAAAGTGGTGCGAGTCCTACCGTCCATGCATATAAACCCTATTGGTTTCATTGGGCGGCAGGGATTGAGATGTCATTCATCTGAATGTCGGATAAAAGTCCCACAAAATTGGAAGCAGTGTCTCCAAAATGACCTAAATTGTGTTGACGGGGACGTATAAAGCTCAAATCAAACAAACAAAAACATTGCTGTTATCTAGTGGATAACGTTATGTCATAAAAATAACACGTATAATAACACTTGGTTACAGGAGCGTTTAATACGTCATGACGCCATCCGTGACAACTCTGTTTTCTTTTGAATTTCTTCAGAGATAGATACCTGCCAGGGTCGGCAACATTCTTTCGAGGAGATTGATCATGGATGATTGATCATGGAATCTTTTTCTATGGTCATTCTCTCCCTTCCGCTGATTCAAGAAGGGCAGTTCTCAGTTTCTGGCGAAAGAATGTTCACTGTACTGGTTAACCGCTTACGTTTAAGCCTACCCGGGTAAAGTGTGGATAGGTAAACGGGCCGGCTCAAAAAATGACCAAAAACAGTGTTGGTTGTGCCGGTAAACTCCAATACAAACAAAACCCGATTTAAAACCGTTATATGATAAACAGAATCTTACGGGCGTTGCCATTTCATATGAAATTTATTAACTAATTTCATATGAAATGACCACGAGTGTAAGATTCTATTTATTGAATATGGGTTAATCTGTACACGACTACTCGCTATGTGTAGTGTCAATATGAAAACACACCTACACAAATACAGTGGCCGGCCTCGGTAGCTCAGTCGGATGCGTGTCCGACTAGTTTGTGTGTGTGTGTGTGTGTGTGTGTGTGTGTGTGTGTGTGTGTGTGTGTATGTGTGTGAATTCCGGTTTAACGTCGCTTTCAACAATTTTTCAGTCATATCACGACGGTGTCTGGTTGCGACAGGGAGCTCAATGCTCACTTTTATAGTGCTGCCCCACTGAAGTATCATGTCCCAGACACATTACATGATACAACACCCAGTCACATTATCCTGACACTGGGTCAACCAGTCCTAGCTCTACCCCGTAAATCTGAGTGCCAAGCGAGGAACAGTTAGTACCATTCTTAACGACTTTGGTATGTGGCGGCCCGGGATCGAACCCGTGACCTCCCGTTCCCCGGAGCGGACACTACCAACTGAGCTATCAGAGCCGGTCAAAGTGTCCGACTAGTAATCAGAAGGAGGCGGGTTCGATAAATGCCAGGGTCGGCAACATTCTTTCGCGGAGATTGATCATGAAATCTTTTCTACGGTCAATCTCTCCCTTCTTGTGATTCAAGAAGGGCAGTTGTCAGTTTCTGGCGAAAGAATGTGCACTGTACTGCACTGTATAAGCCTGTCCAGAAAAAGTGTGGATAGGTAAACTGATCAGCTCAAATGACCTTAAATAGTGTTGACTGGGCTGTTAAACTCCAATACAAACAAACAAATACAGTGTAAATTTTACCGCGGAAAGAAAGAAAATTTTAAGATGGACAATTGTGATGATTTTCTTATTTCTGCTCAAAACATAGAGAGTACCCACAATCTCTGTTTGAAAAATAAGGTTTACCCCTGTAAACCCGTTTTCCTATATAAAAATGGGGTTCAAGGGGGTCAAAATTATATAAGTGTGTTTTTGTGATGGTGGCACTTACTGAGGAACTGGTTTCGGTCTGCTGCAGCAATAAAAGCTTATTGGGGCCCAAACATGCTAACATGTCCCATTGGTACCACGTGCATCTTACAGATAGGAACAATATCTGGAGGACCTAATGCTGGGAGACACACCTATGCAGGTTGAATATCCCTATTAAATTTCTAATTTGCAATGATATCGTGAATAGTTAGTGTTTGTTAATGCTGAATGGCTTTATTTCAGCTTCATCTGCTCGAGCTCAGGTGTGTGAATGAGTCTCGTGACTCTTTTGTTTTACATATCTTTTGTTTTATCATATAAATTTTTCTACCTTCGTACTAGCTGCCATAAATTAATTTTGTTCTTGAAACTGAATAACAAATGTCGTGGGTTCGATTCCAGGCTCCTCTAGACTTTAGGATGAGTCTTTAAACCGAGGTCCTGTCTCCGTATGACCATAGCTGTTGGTGGGATGTAAACCTTAAACACACACACACACACACACACACACACACACACACACACACAACTGTCCTTCTTGAATCAGCAGACTTGGGAGAAACTAGAGCTGTCAGTGAAACTGACTAGGGTCCCGCAGCGCTATCAGAGTTGGAATTAAGATGAAAACAAAAGACAAAAAAGCTGATTTTTTTTTTTTTAGTTTTTTCAAAGGGCCATAACTCTCAGAGTATTCTAGCTAGGGATAGGTAACTTGCCATGAAATTGTGTAATGTTGTTGTGACCCTGAGTTTAAAGATTGAAGCTGATGCATTTGAAGGTTTATAAGTTATTAAGAAATAACATGAAAAATGTTGATAGACAGACAGACGGATGGACAGACAATTTATTACAATAGGGCAACTGTCAATAAGAACAGGAAGTTTCATTTGAATATCTGTAGAGGTTTTGAAATAAAGATGAAAAAAAGACGAAAAAGCTGATTTTTTTAGTTTTTCAAGGGGCCATAACTCTAAGAGTATTGTAGCTAGAGTTACGTAACTTGCCATAAAATTGTGTAATGATATTGTGCACACCCTTGAACTAAAGTGGTAAAGCATACAAGGTTTGATGAAAATCTGTTAAATGAGCTTGAAGAGACCACCAGAAAATGAATCAAGGGCAGATAACTCAAGAACCAGGATGGTCAGTGGCCCTACCTGCACTGTGCACAGGCCCGTCTTGCACTAAGCACACCCTTGAACTATTATGTGCAATAAATAGTGTTAAATGAAAATTTGTGAACTTACCATGAACAAGTGACAAGAAGAACTTTTTTCTTATGCATCAAGGGCAGATAACTCAAGAACTAGTATGGTCAGAGCGGTCCGTCTTGCACTCTGCACACCCTTGAATCATTGTGTATGCATACCCTTGAACCATTGTGTATAAGTATACAACATTTAACCTAAATCTGTAATGAGCATGATGGTATGGCCTGGGAACGTCAAGAACCAGTACCCAGTTAAGACAGGTAAGTATTTTAAAGGACACTTTGTTTGTCGCAATAAAAGCTCTACAGAGCTTTTGTGTGTTTGATTTAAGGTTTAACATCCCCGTCAACACTATATGGGACATTTTGGAGACATTGCTTCTAATTTTGTGGGACTTTTACCCGACATCGAGATGAAATGACATCTCAAGCCCTGTAGCCCAATGAAACCAATAAGGTTTATAAGCATAGACATGCAGACTCGCACTGCGTTGCTCTACAGAGCTTATGTTATTTGTTAACTAGAAATGCGTCCATAGGACACGGATGCACCGCCTGAAAATATGTCTATGTTCGTATTCATCCATAGAAAGTTATTGACCGTGTTTAAGTTTTGGACCCTTTTTTTCACATTTGATCTCGAAGTATGACCTTGACCTTGGAGGTAAGGACCTTGGTTTTGTGTGAGGCAGATTGTCTCATGATGGCCAACATTTCTGCCAAGTAATTTCAAAATCCATCCAGAGATAAGAAAGTTATTGACTGCATTTAAGTTTCAAACCATTTATTTTACCTTTGACCTCTAAGTATGACCTTGACCTTGACCTTGGAGGTATGGACCTGGGTTTTGCACGTGACACATCGTCTCATGATGGTTAACATTTCTACAAAGTAATTTCATTATCCATCCAGAAATAAAGTAATTGACTGCGTTTAAGTTTTGGACCCTTTTTTTGAACTTTGACCTCTAAGTATGACCTTAACCTTGGAGGTAAGGACCTTGGTTTTGTGTGAGGCAGATTGTCTCATGATGGCCAACATTTCTGCCAAGTAATTTCAAAATCCATCCAGAGATAAGAAAGTTATTGACTGCATTTAAGTTTCAAACCATTTATTTTACCTTTGTCCTCTAAGTATGACCTTGCCCTTGGAGGTACGGACCTGGGTTTTGCACATGGCACGTCGTCTCATGATCGTTAACATGTCTGCCTAGTAATTTTAAAATCCATCAAGAAATAAGGAAGTTATTGACCACGTTTTAGTTTCGGACGCATGGACGAACGGACGGACGGACAGGGGCAACGCTATATGCCCTTTCCACCATTCTTCGAATGGCGGGGGCATAAAAACCTATAGTTTGCTATTAGGAGTGTTTTAGGACCCAATGTTGTTTGTAGCTACTCAAATTATGACATCAAGGACGCCCTTCTGCTGTTCATAGGATTTCAAAGAATTGTTGATTTTTTTTTATTTTTATTTTATTTATTTTTTTTTTTTTCAAATCTGGCCCTCAGATCAGACTTTTTCGTCAAATAACGGTGTAAATGAACCCTAAATATTAGTAAAGGAAATATATAATATATATAAAATTAATAGAAGTGTGAACAACAATGGGTCACCAGCAAAGTGAGTGAACCCCCAAAGTAATGATGTTGTCCAAACTTCAATGAATGTTAATAAATTACCTTCTTTTCGTGAAAGAGCAAGTTCTCTGGGGTGAAAAAACAAATTGACAAATAACAAGTATTTATTTATTTTTTGTATATTTATGCATGTTTATACAATATGAAAATAAAACATCTAAATTAACCCTTATCCTGCTGTTCACGACAGTCCCTACCTTTGCAAACAGTGTAGATCCAGATCAGATCAGGATCTACACTGTTTGTCATTAAGTTTGTGAATTTGAATGAAAAAAATACATCTTGTAATCTGATTGGCTGACAGTCAGAAATGGTTGTGGTTAGTTCAAATATTCAGCAGGAGAAGGGTTAAGCACAAATATATCTGTTTGATGAAAGACAATGGTAGAACATTTTAAACAAAAATTGGGACCAAAAAAATCCCTGTGAACTAATCCGATTCAAATATGTGTCTACATTTAGAGAAAAGCAATCAAAGGAAAGCATCCAATGCTTTCATCTTCAAGTATGCATATCCCTTATAAAAATAGCCATCGGAAGAGATGGCAAATCCCCCAACCAAAAGCCAATATGGCCGTCAGAAGATTGTTCACCAATAGAAAGTGCACCAGAATTAAACCAGCAATATATCACAAAAGTATAGCAGTTATGGCCATCACAAGATTATACTGTCAGGGGAGATAACTAAAAAACCAGGGCACTCAGAAATGTGGTTCTTGTGCATGACATGCCTGCTTAAGCCCATGTATTTCTGTACAAAGTACCATCAATATGTCTCAAAAGGTGTTGGAGATATGGTGATCACAAGCTGGTCATACTGTTATATTGAAAGGGCAGATAACTCAAATACCACAGCACCAACAGTTGTGGTTCTTGAACATGACATCCCTTCTGTACCTTGTATACAATTGTGCCAAGTTCCTTCAATATATCTCAAAGGGTGTTGGAGTTATGGCCATCACAAGGCTATATTGCCAGGGGAGATAAGTAAAAAACCAGAGCACCCAGAGTTGTAATTCTTGAGCATGACACGCCTGCTTAACCTCGTGTAAATCTGCATCAAGTACCACAAATATGTCTCAAAGGGTATTGGAGGTATGATGATCACAAGGTTGTCATACTGTTATATTGGAAGGGGAGATAACTCAAATATCATAGCACCCAGAGTTGTGGTTCTTAGGCATGAAGCGCCATCTCAACGTTGTATACAATTGTGCCAAGTACCATCAATATATCTCAAAGGGTATTGGAGTTATGGCCATCACAAGGTTATATTGTCAGGGGAGATAATTAAAAAACCAGGGCACCCAGAGTTGTGGTACTTGCACGTGACACACCTGCTTAACCTCATGTACTATTGTACCAAGTATCATCAGTATATCTCAACGAGTGTTGGAGATGTGGCCATCATAAGGTAGTGATTCTATATTTTTGGAAGGGGAGATAACTAAAAAACCATGGTACCCAGAGTTGTGGTTCTTGTGCATGACACACCGTCTCGGTCTTGTCAACAACTGTGCCAGGTATCATCAATATATCTTAAAGGGTATTGGAATTATGGTCATCACAAGGTTGTCACTCTATTTTATTGGAAGGGGAGATAACTCCAAAACCATTGCAACCAGAGTTGTGGTTCTTGTGCATGACACGCCGTCTCAGCCTTGTGAACAACTGTGCCTGGTACCATCAATATATCTCAAAGGGTATTGGAGTTATGGCCATCACAAAGTAGTCATTCTATTTTATTAGAAGGGGAGATAACTAAAAATGTATGGCATCCAGAGTTCTGGTTCTTGCGCATGACACGCCGTCTCAGCCTTGAGAACAATTGTGCCAAGAACCATCAATGAATATCAAAGGATATAGGAGCTATGGCCATCACAAGGTTGTCACTCTATTTTATTGGAAGGGGAGATAACTCCAAAACCATGGCAACCAGAGTTGTGGTTCTTGTGCATGACACACCGTCTCAGCCTTGTGAACAACTGTGCCAAGTACCATCAATATATCTCAAAGGGTATTGGAGTTATGGCCATCACAAAGTAGTCATTCTATTTTATTAAAAGGGGAGATAACTAAAAAAGTATGGCATCCAGAGTTCTGGTTCTTACGCATGACACGCCACCTCAGCCTTGAGAACAATTGTGCCAAGAACCATCAATGAATCTCAAAGGGTATAGGAGTTATGGCCATCACAAGGTTGTCACTCTATTTTATTGGAAAGGGAGATAACTCCAAAACCATGGCAACCAGAGTTGTGGTTCTTGTGCATGACACACCGTCTCAGCCTTGTGAACAACTGTGCCAGGTACCATCAATATACCTCAAAGGGTATTGGAGTTATGGCTATCACAAAGTAGTCATTCTATTTTATTAAAAGGGGAGATAACTAAAGAAGTATGGCATCCAGAGTTCTGGCTCTTGCGCATGACACGCCGTCTCGGCCTTGTGAACAATTGTGCCAAGAACCATCAATGAATCTCAAAGGGTATAGGAGTTATGGCCATCACAAGGTTGCGTCTATGGACGGACGGACGTCCGGACGGACGGACGGACGGACGTTCTCACGGATGTATACTTATGTGGCTATTTTTGGCAAGATTGATACTTAAGTGGCTACTTTTAGCCACAGAAAAGAAGTATTTTCGGTGTCTAACGGAATAAATCCCATAGACTTACATTGATTCTGTCCATTTACATAGCCACCTAACTATACATTTGTTGGTGCGGACAGACGGACGGACGCCAGGCTGATCGCTATATCCCCCGAACCTATTCGGTCGGGGGATAAAAATGAGACAAAAATTTGGGGATAACTATCAAAAATTGTCATTTTGGGAGGTAAATCAGCGGTTTTACGGTCGGAAATTTCGTTTTATGGCGATGCGTCAGCGAAGCCCTAAAATGGAATTTGCGACTGTAAAACCGATGATTTACCTCCACAAATGACAATTTTGAAAACATTTATCCCCATTCTAATGCACTTATATGGTTGTTTTGTTAGTGGCAGGCTCGGTGAGCTGTGTAAAACCAAATGTCAGCCAATGAAAAGCGTCAGATTTCCGACAGTATGTCATAGAATAAACTGTCTCAAATTTTTGACCTTATCCAATCAGACGTCGCGTTACATATGAAAGCGCATTAGAATATATATTAAACATCTTTATAACATTATTGTTTGACACCATTCATTATTGTTTGTCGTTTGGTTTTGGAGTTTAATGGCCCAGTCAACACTAGGTCATACCAAACTGGTAAGTTTACCAAACTACACTTCCTGGGAAAGCATATATATAAGCCATTAATCAATACCATGCACATTCTTTCACCATAACCTGACAACTGCCCTACTTGAATCAGCAGAAGGGGGAGAATGACTGAAGAAAAAGATTTCATAATCGATCTGCACAAAAAAAAGTTGCTGACTCCGCCAGCGGCAGGTATTGAACACCATTAGTTATAACATTGTTTTGTTTGCATATAACACGGTTTCAAATGGATCCCAAATAAATAAGATTATATAGAAAAATGACCATAAAATTAATTTCCATGTCCATTTCTCAAGAAATCACAAAATAGTGAAGATCACAGTTGGACTGCTCTTTTTACTTAGATTTTTTTTTCTTTCCAAAGTTTTGTGTTTTGATGTTAATTTCTATTTCATCATCTCATACTTAATAGGTTAATTCCACCATGTGATAAACCAGGGCTCGTTTGTTTGATCTGGGTTTCTCCATACTTTCGGATGGGTCTTTAAACTCCGGCCCCGTCTCCATATGGTCTAAGTTTTTGGTGGGACGAAAAACTGAGACACACATCCACCATGTGGCTAATCCCTTTGTTCATGCTGAAGACGTTCACGTGGTCCTTGCCGATCCAGGGTCTACTTGTACCCAAGGATGAGGTCATACTTTATCCATCACACACAACAGAACACCTGCTATTACAAGTCCCATTCCAATCATCGTGGCTGTAATGTGACAGACGCTCAATTAAACATTCACCATATTTGCATTATTTGCTGGCTCCACGCTTGCACATTGTCAATATTGGAAAAACAGGATCTGATTACCTGTTTTTCCAAAACTGAAAACCTTCAGACTAGGAACCAGCGGATAATGCAAATAAGGTGAATAATTAATTAATTCAGAATTGATTAATGAAATCCAAAAAGTTCCCATTTATATGGTTTTAAATATATTAAAGTTGAAGTCAAATTGGAAAATGTAAAGATGATATAGATAATGGCCATAAATGGTCGAATTTATCTATATAAGCTATACAGTTACAATTTATATGCCGATTTTAGAATAAAATGTTGTAAGTGCTCAAAATGCTGACACATTTATAGGCTCCTTATTACTCTAATGGACAAACAGTAAATTTTGTTGATTTTCAACTTTTTTTTTGTTTGTGTTGACGTTTTATGTCCCTGCCAACAATATTTAGGTCATTTTGGGAGACATTTCTTCCTCTTTTGTGGGACTACTACCCGACATTGAGATGAAATGACTTCTCAAGCCCTTCTACCCAAAGAAACTGCTAAGTTTTAATCGCACCACTTTTCCCGAGCAGGCTTAGACCTTCTAAGTGGTTTACCAGTATTCAAATGTTCAGTCAGTTTCAGCTCTGCGTGGAAGCACCATGCAGTCCAATCTATTTCTCCAAGCATCGATGGCAAGACACATCTTAATTTAAAGTTAATTTAACTCAAAATGGTACTAAATTTACAGATTTGTGTTTGCTTGATTTGAGGATAAACGTCCCCCTGAGCACTATATAGGTCATTTTGGAGATGTTGCTTCGAATTTTATGGGACTTTTACCCGCCAATGAGATGAAATGAAATCTCAAACCTGCTGCCCAATGAAACCGATAGGGTTTATATGCATAGACGGTCCGACTCGTACCACTCTGCCAGTACTCATATGCGGTCTGTTTCAGCTCTGCGTGGAAGTACTGTGCAGCCCAATCTGTTTCTCCAAGCCCTGATGGGCAGGGGCCATAAATATATAGATACTTAAGATATTTGTAGTTGATGGACTCAGCTCAAATTCTGTGTTCAACCACTGAAACTGTTAGGAATACTGTATCCACAGTTTTGTTCCGTATTCCTGCTACTTGTTATGCTTTGGCATTTAAATATGATAACACACCCGTGTGACATAGTGCATTCTTTCTTATCTTCATAAATTGTAACTTTTCTGATGAAAATATGCAATATTTTTCTAATTTGTACTCCAAACATAGATTTTGGATGCTAATCAGAACCACCTCAGGCAGTTCAAACGAGTACCCACAACCTATGTCTGAGGCGGAAATAAGCAAAATATTGTATACCCCTGTAAACCCCAGTTTTCTCTATACAACGTGAGGTTCAGAGAACTGTTCATTTCGGACTTTTTAACGTGATGGATATAACAAGGAATGAAGTTTGTTGGCAAAATGTTGAGTAGATTATATAGAAAAATGACCATAAATGGTCATTTCACTATATTATCTACACATTTTGAATTTGGCTATAATTACAGGTTGTGCAGAGAACACAAAATTTTTCAGGATCCTAACCATCATATAAAAAGAACTTGTCATATACACAGAGTACGGCCCGAAAAACTTGTACACTCCATACTTTCAGTTCTGTGGTGTATTCCTTGCTTTTTCATAGAACATATTTAACCATTTTCCTGTTGAATATAATAATTTAGTCACACCTACATGTTGTATTATTGACTTCCAACCAAACAGATTACTCGATGTAACTTATTTCTACAAATCCACAAACTGAATGTCAAAGTGTAGATACCTAGTAGATGGAAGCATCTAATCTGTATCTATACTGTTTGCATATGTAGAGCAGTTCCTGGTTCAGAAGGACAAGGGCTAACATTAATCAATCATTGAAAATCACAATCAATAATTTACTCATCTGCCTCAATCAAGTAATCATCAAGTAAATCGATTAATCAGCAAACAACTTCATGTACTTACTCGTTGCTAGCCCCCGCCCATCGGGGTTTGAAGAAATAGATGGGCTGCATGATGCTTCCACACAGAGCTGAAACCGACCTGGACACGAGTACTGGTAAACAGCTTTGCCCAGGCAAAGCGGTGCTAGTCGGCCCGTCCATGCTTATAAATCCTATTAGTTTCATTGGCCGGCAAGGCTTGAGATGTCATTTCATCTCAATGTCGGATAAAAGTCCCACAAAATTGTAAGCAATGTCTCAAAAATTACCTTTACAGTGTTGACAGGGACGTTAAACCTCAAATCAAACAAACAAGAACTTACTCGTTGATGGTGTTTTCTCTCCCAGCAGTTTCCCAGATATAGATGTAAAGATGAAAGTCAGGGAGTTAGTGATTGGTACGGCAAGTGACAAGTCTGCAAATGAAACATAATACACTTTACAGTCAGTTTGTTTTCCTTCCGTAGCCCCCGCCCATCGCGGCTTGAAGAAATAGATAGGCTGCATAATGCTTCCACACGGAGCTGAAACCGACCTGCACAATCAATTGTACTGGTAAACCACTTAGAGGATCTAAGCCTGCCCTGGCAATGCGGTGCGAGTCGGCCCGTCCATGCTTATAAACCCTATTGGTTTCATTGGGCGGCAGGGCTTGAAAAGTCATTTCATCTCAATGTCGGGTAAAAGTCCCACAAAACTGGAAGGAACGTCTCCAAAATGACCTTTACAGTGTTGACGGGGATGTTAAACTTGAAATCAAACAAACAGTGTGTTTTTCTTAACGCTATACATGCTCGGTATTTTGTTTCAGCTGATATCATTTTGAAATACTTTTTCTTATTTTTCTCCGAAAACATGATGCAAATAGTCTCCTATGGAGACCATTTGCATGAGGTATCTAATCCTGTTTTCTGAAAAAGAAAAATTTCAACAATTTGTCATCTGCTGAATTAGCACAGAGATGTAAAGGTTAAGCAATGAAAATAATGACTCATACTTCCTGTCTGGAGGACATTTCAAAGTGTTCTAAAAGGGAAACACTCTTAAAGAAACCAATTTGCTCCATAAGGAGGAAATCCTTTCCTTGAAGAATTTTTCAAACTAAAAAGAAATGTGTCAATACGACACAGATGCCCCCGCCCATGAGCCACCTCACCCCCCCCCCCAAAAAAAAAAAACTCATATTATAACACCTATCATTGGACAGCATAACTCGCCTGGAAAAGTTTCCTTGAGGTCACTGGCATAAGTTGGGGTACAGTTGATTAAATCTTTAAAAAAAACTATCATTTTGCTAAGTCTGAAACCTTGACCTTGATGGCATGGGGCAGAGGTGGGGTTATGGCTGAATGAAACTTTTGACCTGTATCTATAATCATTCCAAATATGAAGCAACTCCATCAAATAGTTTATGTAGTTTTGGTTTTACGGCCCTTTCAAGATTATTTCACTCATATCGAGCCGATCGTTAATCAGAGGTGGGCGAAAACCGGAGTACCCGGAGAAAAACCACCTGACCTTCCGTTGCAGAATTTGGCATATCACATGTGACCCGAGTGAGGCTCGAACCACAGCGCCGAGAGACCTAATGATCAAGAGTCAGCGCTCTTAACCACTAGGCCACGGAGGTCCGTTATCAAATAGTTTAGAAATTATGATCAAATAGTTTAGGAATTATGAGCTCTAAACAGACATTACATAAAAAATTCTAAGTCTATGACCTTGACCTTGAGGTAATGGGTGTGGGGTATGGCTGAATAAAATTTTTGACTTGTAACTATTGTCATACAAAATATGAAGCCAATCCATTATACAGTTTGGACAATATGGGCTATTGACATACTTAAAGGGGGTCTTTCAAGGTATAGGAAATTTGCATTGGTTTCTGCCCACGCTTGGATTTTGATGAAATTATGCACAATAATTGCCTTGGGTATAACCATCATAATTACGATGCATTCACTTTTAAATCTTATTACCGTAATAAATTTATTGCATATTTTATGAGGTCTCTATCACAACAGAGAGTACTCTCATATAAACTTATCTACAGTATTCAGAGTTTCATATATCTAATGCTGCTATGTTTTATGAATTAAAGCCATAATTGGTGAGTTGGTTGATACTATGAATGACCTCATATGTCTAGTAATAGTGGCTGGGCATTCAGTTTTCTTTGATGGTCTCCCCATATTTCAGCTCCATTTTTTGTATTCATTAAAATTTTATATGCATTTTTACCATGTTCCAATTTTTGTCAAGACACCATTTCAGCACAAAAACTACCCACATATCTTAGGAACATGTTGATGAATTTTGATGGAAATTGAGGACCGGTAACATTGTGTTTTAACAGACTGAATACTGATAGTCCTGATTCAGCAAAATGTGAAATTATATGATTATCATGTTTTGGTCATACTGTTTAATAATACTTTACTATTGCTTTCAATTTGGATGGCTTTAGTATAGTATGGTTTACGTAAGTAGTTCATAGTAAAATATTAAGTATTATTTCAAAACATCCATTTCGGTAAATTTGCCCCCTATGGAACAAACTATTTTGTCTACAGAACTATACCGCAAAGGTTTTGATGACAAACGTCATCAAACGCACCCATGTAATCATGTGCACAGTTTTCTTTCTGTCTTTCTTGTCTAATTTGGTAATGGTGCTAAGGTGATGTTTAGATTTAACATTCAAATCAACAACATACCAGTCACTTTAGATGTTGCTTCAGATTTTGTGAGATTTGTTATTCGACTCGAGATAAATGACTCTCAAGTCAAACGGTTGTTTGTTTATTTAACCCTAACTGTCCATTTAAAAAGAAAGGTTTACTATAGGGAAAATCAACCACATTTGAGATTACTTTTCCTGGACATTAAGTTTCCAGAATTTGTATCTGCATAGGCACTAGCCAATTTATCTTTTTTGTATAGCCCCTATGAACGAAATCAAACGGCTTCCTGAAGCTGTATTCCAAAGCCATTTGAATTTGCTTTTAGAATTCATGTGGTCGTACATGTGTCAGTGTTCCAAAACTTATGTGATCATAACTTTGTTGTCTATATATTTGTATAGGTCTTTCACTTCATTTACCTATCTCAGCAGTTGTTGCAGTAATTACAAAGCACATTATGTAAGATATCAAGAAGCATTTAAACTGTTGATAATAATTATTCAATCTGTGAGTAGTTATCATATTAAATATAGGATTTTAAATTATTTTCAGTAAATACATTGTGATGCTTTTTTCTGTCCAAACACTGCAATGCTCTTTCTTAGCTGAGAGATACATTGCACAGAAATGTTTTGGTAATCATTAATGAACAAAAAGCAAGCAAGAACAGTGCTTCAAAAACAGTGAACTTGCATTCAGCAGAAACATTCAAGAAGTGGTTGAAAGTTTTACAACCAGAAAAAAATACTAAAAGCTCGCTTCCGATAAATTAATCACTATATTGACAAAGTAAATAGAAAAAAAATAAGACACTAAAGAAACGTCAACAATTACAATACCAATGCAGAAAAGAAACATATTTATGTATGTGTACTATAAGGAAGGAAACTGTTTCTCTCCCTGTCTAATAGCAAAATTTTTCTAGGTCATGGAACAGCTTTGTTCACACCAAATATTCTACGCCTCATCCATCAGTGATATCTTTTGCAACAGAAACTCAATATCAGTGACATTTCGATATTTGGAAATACTAACCAATAATTACTGTAACTTTTTTGTTAGGATAATAATCCAGCGTTCATAAAGACAGAGTATATCTAAGGCTTAATCTGGCCATGAATTTATCAACAGAACTATTTTTACTAGTAACAACAAACCACTGACCATTGCGTCCTTGCATACCAGCTTGGTATGGAAATGAAAATAATGGATCTCCTTGCCTTACACCTATTTGAGTAGCATGACATGCAAAGTCATTAAATAAAGTTGCACATGTTCACAATAATTTTGCTGCTAATAAAAAAGCAATATACGTTGTTAAGCCTAATTTGTTATTTAGAATATCTTTTGATTTAGTGTTTTACGATCTACTATTTTGGATAGATCATAGTGTATAAATGAAAGGAAAATATCAGAAGTTCATGATATTTTAATAGTTTCTAAGCTAGATCAGCTCAAGATGTATTCATTTTGATTTGTATAATCTCATTTTTATTACGTAAGTGTTACGAATTGCCTTTTTGTAAGGTTCTTGGATGATTTCAATAAAATAGTAAATTTTGCAGAAACGACTTACATCCATTAAAGGTGTAAAACTACAGTGTTACCGGTTTCGGATTTTCATGAAATTTGGCATAGCTAAAGAAGATACATATGGCAAGTTTTCCTAGCAAAATGAAATCTTGACAAAGACTAGAACATATTTATCTGAGGGATTGAATTTTGATAATTTTTTAAAATTTTAATTAAAAAATGAGATTTTTGATAATTATTTTATCAGAAAATGTAAACTTTAATTAATTCAAAAGGTTTTTAGTATCAAAGGAATGCCTATGGATTTCTGCATTCAATCCAGTTCACAGATCTTGAAACTAAATTAAACATAAGATTTAATATGCACTTATTTAGAGACAGACACCAGCTCATGGAGGGAGACAGTTAGAGTGGCCTCCTGAGTCTTACTTTGATTTATATAATTTACTAAATACATTTTTATAGGTTGTATATGCTGAGTTATTAATATACAAAGTTTAAAGAAAAAACATGCATGGCCACAAATGAAAGACCCCCTTTGAAAATTTCTATGTCTGCATCATACCAAATATAAACCAAACCCTTCTTATACTTTGGAAGATATGAGCTCTTAAATAATAAGGTTCTACCTGGTACAAATACCTTAACCTGAGTATTCAACATTAAAAGTTTCTAAGCCCATAACCTTGACCTTGAGGTCATGGGCATGGGTGGGGGTAGTGCTGAATAAAACTATGGACGTATATCTATCATCACCCAATATATGAACCAAATCCATCACATGGTTTGGAAAATATGATCTCTTAAGTTCATGCGCTACCTGGTACAAAAACCTTGACCTGAGTCTAACAGGATTATGTACGTACGTACGTACACACTTTTGTACAGAAGGACGAACATTTGGATGCAAGTACGCACGTACCCACATACGCACGGACACACGGAAAAGCGAAAAAAGTCTATGGCCCTGGCATCATCTGATACGGGGGCATTAAAAAGACTGAAATACATTTAAACCTTTTCGTATCACTGTTCATTATAAGATGTGTTTGAATATAAGACACAGATTAAAGATGGATAGCAAAAATGTATAGATTACATAGAACAATAATTCCGCAGGAGGCAGCGTCGCACCTCCTAGGGTAGAAGTCACAGGAGCAACAATCAAAATGTTGTTATTAAATAAGTTTATTTCATTCTTAGCAGTGCTTAGTTGGAAAACTGGGTCAAAAGAAAATGTAGACAAAATGCCCAATTGGGCACATATACTCCAACCCAGTGCCACTGCCTTTAATGGCTATGTCTCTTGTACTGACTTTTCGTGTTATAGAGCCCCTTGATAATGTGTGATAACAAGTCTTTTAGGTATATAAAAATATCTGATATTTAAACACTTTTTACTTGAAATAATTTTAACGGCTTGCTTGATTGTACTGAAGATTTATGTTACATAAAATGTGTCAAAAGTCACCACAGCACAAAAAATAGGTCAAGATCACCAGACCAAGGCACCTGCCACGTCGGTACATCGAGGAGAAGCACTATGCAACGTTTGGTGGTTGTAGGCCTTGTAGTTGAAAAATATGGGATGTCGATATAAAATATGTAAAAGCCACTGGAATGTGAAATATAGGTCAAGGTCATCCGGTCAAGGTACCTGCCTTGTCAACACATTGGGGAGAAGGGCTATGCAAGGTTTGATGGTTGAAGGCCTTTTATTTGAGGAAATCTGGAATGTCATTGTAAACTATGTCAAAGTGAAGGGAGCGCAAAATATAGTTAAAGGTCACCGGGTCAAGGTTTGTGCCAAGCCAGGGAGATGATTAACGCAAGGTTTGCTGGTTGTTTAGTCTTGTACATCTCGGACACATCAGTATTGATGGGTCCGCGTGTACATGTAGTTGATTACAATACTAACATTGACGTAAATGCCGAACTTCGATGTTAATGTCAGTCACTGGAGTGCAAAATATAGGCCAAAGTCACCGGGTCAAGGTACCTGCCATGTCAGGAGTTCAGGGAGATGTTTTCATGCAAAGTTTGATGGTTGTTTAGTCTTGTAGTTGATTACGAGGACAGTTCAAATATGAATGCAACTAAGCACATGAAAATGATTCTGTGATAGATTTTGATGAAAAATTTATTTTGTGCCCTCAAAGTATTCCCCTTTAACAGATATACAAACTTTCAGTCTTCTGATCCAATCATTGAATGCATTTTGGTAGTCTTTGCAGGGTATACTATGGAGGCACTGGAATATTGCAGAACCGAGGTGTTTGCCCTGTACAAATTTTCGACCAGAAAGGTATTTTTTTTAGCCGCGGGAACAAAAAAAGTCACACGGGGCTAGGTCAGGGAAATACGGGGGTGAGGGAGTTCAACAACCTTTTCCTGCTTCAGATAGTCTTGCACAATGAAAGCCTTGTGCGATGACGCATTGTCATGTAGCAATCTGACATTGGCCAAACCAGGTGCGGGTCTTCGTTCTTTGAAATATTTCTTCAATTTTCGAAGAACTTTATTCTTGGAAAACTTTGCATTTACAGATTTGCCTTTAGGCACAGCAACCTGAATAGCAGGGCCCTGATTTGAAAAGAATATGGCATACATTACCCTCTTGATGCTCATAGTCCGCTTTGCAATGCATGGTCTTTTGCAATACTTTGTTGCCCATATTTTGTTCTGAATCTTTCGTTTTGGCTCAAAAAAGTGAACCCATATCTCGTCACTTGTGACGACATTAGCGAAAGACCGTGCATTGTAATTTGGAAACTTTTTAAGTAACTTCTTGGCCCACTGAAGGCGTGTCTTTTTCTGCTCATCTGACAACAGATGGGGAATCCATCTAGCACAGATCTTTCTCATTTTCAAATCTCGTTTCAGAATTGTATGAGCTGCTCCTAATGAGATGCCAACCATACTAACTATTTGCCTAGTGGTGTATCGTGCATCGGTAGCAGCTATTTCTTTCACTCTAGCAACCATCTTGGCAGATGTTGTTCTTTTCGGCCGACGATCATGTGGTGCATCTTCTGTTGAGCCTAGCCCACAGCTGAATTTCTTACACCAACGAAAAACTGTCGGAAAAGACATTTCATTATGCCCATAAACCAAACGTGTGTGTGTGTGAATTCGGGTTTAACGTCGCTTTCAACAATTTTTCAGTCATATCATGACGGTGTCTGGTTGCGACAGGGAGCTCAATGCTCACGTTTATAGTGCTGCCTCACTGAAGTATCATGTCCCAGACACATTACATGATACCACATCCAGTCACATTATCCTGACACTGGATCGACCAGTCCTAGCTCTACCCCGTAAATCTGAGTGCCAAGCGAGGAGCAGCTAGTGCCATTTTTAACGACTTTGGTATGTCGCGGACCGGGATTGAACCCGAGACCTCCCGTTCCCCGGAGCGGACACTCTACCAACTGAGCTATCGGGGCCGGTCATAAACCAAACATATTTCATCAACAAGAGGCCCATGGGCCACTATGCTCACCATAGCTCAGGTGGGCACTGCCCAATGGCAGCCATGTATTTTAACATGATATCATTTTAATCTACCAAATGAACCCCCATGTCCAAATGAGCACCCATGGGGTCTCAGTATCTGAAACATTAGGCCTTTTATGAAGTAGAGGGGGTGGGGCATGGACCCAATGGAGCCCTGATTGGTATCACTAAATGCGTCTTATCATAAGGAACAAGAATATATATGGTTTAGCAGTGGGGATCTGTAAGGCCTCTTAAGTGGTGGGGGGTTGGGGCATGCCCTGTTAATCCCAGGAAAGCCCAAGATTGTTGTACCTAAATGTGTCTTATTATAAGGACCAAGTATATATATGGTTTTGGGGTGGGAATCTGAAACGGTTTCTGAGATTTGAGGCCCTTTTATGAGGTGGAAAGGATAGGAATGTCCCCTGCGGACCCCCCAACAGTACGTGTGCTAATTATAAGGAACAAGAGCATTTGTGATTATTGGGTGGGGATTTGAATGGTTTCTGAAATATAAAGCCTTTTATGAAGTGGAAGGACGGGGCACATTGCCTCAGCACAAAGAGACCCCCAGGTTGGTGTTATTGAAGGAGTCTTATAATAAGGAACAAGTATATGGGTTAGGGGTGGGGATCTTAAGTATTTCTGAGATATGTGGCTTTTAATGAAGTAAAGCGATGGAACATGGCCTGGGCATGCCCCGGGGACTCCCAAGCTGGTGTCACTGAATGCGTCTTATCATAAGGAAGATGAATATATATGGTTTAGGGTGGAGCTAAGAGCATTTTCTGAGATATAAGGTCTTTTGTGAAGTGGAGAGGTGGGGCAAGGCCCCGGGAGACTCCCAGGTTGGTGTCAATGAATGTGTCTTATCATAAGGAACAAGAATATAATATTATATGGTTTAGGGGTAGCCATCTGTAGGGTTTCCCAGATATTGTGAGATTATGAAATGGAGATGGTGGGGCATGGCCCCAGCACATCCCTGGGACACCCAGGTTGATGTCACTGAATGTGTCTTATCATAATGAACAATACTATATATAATATGGTTTAGGGGTGAGGATCTGAACAGTTTCTGAGATATATGGCCTTTTGTGAAGTGAAGGGGTGGGGAAAGGCCCCGGTGCATCCCTGAGGACCCCCAGGTTGGAGTAAATGAATGTGTCTTATCATAAGGATCAAGAATATATATGGTTTAGGGGCGGGGATCTGTAAAGTTTCCAAGATATTGGGCCTTTTATGAAATGGAGGGGGTTGGGCATGGCCCCCGCGCATCCTGGGGACTCCCAGGTTGATGTCACTGAATGGGTCTTATCATAAGGAACAAGAATATATATGGTTTAGGGGTGGGGATCTGAATAGTTTCCAAGATATTGGGCCTTTTATTAAGTGGAGGGGGTGGGGCATGGCCGTGGCGCATCCGTGAGGAATCCCAGATTGGTGTTACTGAATGCGTCTTATCAATAGGAACAAGAATATATATGGTTTAGGGGTCGGGATCTGAATGGTTTCTGTAATATATGGCCTTTTATGAAGTGGAGGGGGGAGGGGGGGGGCAGGGCCCCAGCACAACCTGGGGGACCCTCAGGTTGGCATAATAGCATATGGGTGAGAGAAGTTTACTCAAGAAACATTTCAATAAAAGTTTTGTCAAAATATCTACAATGACTTGGCAGTAAATGCCATTTTTCAATTTTTCCCATTACAAGTCTATGGAAACTCTAAGTTGCCATAGCAACCAAACTAATGAGCCGATTTTCATAAAAAACACAAACTTTCAATCCCCCAGCCTAAGGATGCTACAGATAAAATTTGGGCCCAATCAGCCAAGTGGCTTCAGAAGAGAAGATGTTTAAAAGTGTTGACCGACGACGACGCAGACGACACAGACGACGACGACGACAGACAACTGCCTATTCTATAAGCTCCACCGGAGCCTTTCAGCTCTGGTGAGCTAAAAATGTCTTTACACCGTATACCAAGAATACAACGATTCTTAATATAGGACCGTATTTCAACGGTGTACTCTGACCTACGTCTAACCATGTTTTGTATTAGTATACAAGAGTAGACAGTGTTTATCGAACGATATACATGACTAAAGTGGACGGATTTTAACAGGTTTGGTATCAATGTATAGGTAAAATGTTTTTCTACGCTGTGATATTTATTTCCAGGTGATTTTCGCATTAGTGCATGAGAAAACGTTCTACCTGCATTCATATTTGAACAGTCCTCGTACAATTCTAACTCTGATGTAAATGTTGAACTTTGACATAAATGACTGACGGCAGACGCCTATAAAGCAGGTGCGACAAAAATGTTCATTTTTGTAACCGCTTTTCGAATAAAAATCGGGTAAATTGTTTTCGTACCGGAGTTGAGTGGGCGTCAGATCATCTGTCTGTCTGTCAGCCCATCCGTCACGTTTCTTGTAAATGGATCTCCTCTGCAACCACTGAAGTTACACTTTTGAAACTTTGCATGTGGATAGTACATGGTATGTAGATGGCAGTGGGTTACTTTTTGTGACCTTGACCTCAACATGGCCCAAAGGTCAAAGGTCAAAAAGTATGATTTTGCCATTTCTCATAAGCTATTCGGGTTACACTTCTGAAACTTTGCTTATTGGATGGCCCTTGGAATATAGAATAAGTTGCGCTACTTTTGGGATGACCTTGACCTCACCATGACTCCAAGGTCAAGGTCAAAAAGTATGATTTTGCCATATCTTCTAAACTATTGGAGTTACACTTCTGAAACTTTGCATATTGTATGGCCCTAGTAATATAGAATAAATCGGACTACTTTTGGTGTGACCTTGACCTCAACATGACCCCAAGGTCAAGTCAAAAAGTATGATTTTGCCATATCTTCTAAACTATTGGAGTTACACTTCTGAAACTTTGCTTATTGGATGGCCCTTGGAATAAAGAATATATTAGGCTACTTTTAGTGTGACCTCGACCTAAACATGACCCCAAGGTCAAAGGTACGGGCCTCCGTGGCCTAGTGGATAAGAGCGCTGACTCTTAGTCATTAGGTCTCTCACCGCCGTAGGTTCGAGCCTCGCTCGGGCCACGTGTGAGACGCCAAGTTCTGCAACGGAAGGTCAGGTGGTTTTTCTCCGGGTACTCCGGTTTTCGCCCACCTCTGATTAACGATCGGCTCGATATGAGTGAAATAATCTTGAAAGGGCCGTAAAACCCAAACCAAAAAAAAAAAAAAAAAAAAGGTCAAAGGTCAAAAAGTATTATTTTGCCGTATCATCTAAACTATTGGAGCTACACTTCTGAAACTTTGGTTATTGGATGGCCCTTGGAATATAGAATAAATTGGACTATTTTTGGTGTGACCTTGAACTCAACATGACCCAAAGGTCAAGGTCAAAAAGTATGATTTTGCCATATCTTCTAAACTATTGGAGTTACACTTTTTAAACTTTGCTTATTGGATGGCCCTTGGAATATAGAATATATTAGGCTACTTTTGGTGTGACCTCGACCTCAACATGACCCCAAGGTCAAAGGTCAAAAAGTATTATTTTGCCATATCTTCTAAACTATTGGAGCTACACTTCTGAAACTTTGGTTATTGGATGGCCCTTGGAATATAGAATATATTGGGCTACTTTTGGTGTGACCTTGACCTCAACCTGACCCCAAGGTCAAAGGTCAAAAAGTATGACTTTACCATATCTTCTAAACTATAGGAGTTACACTAATGAAACTTTGCTTATTAGTTAAAATGTTTTTTGCAACTTTTTTTTTTCAACTTACATGTAGTTTTGGCTAGCTAATACATAGTTATTAGTGTGACCCATAGAAAAAGCAAGAATTTGCGATGGTTTACCATCGACTGCGCAATCTAGTTCTATATAATCTAAAATTTTTTGCTTGGTTTAACTAACAAGATTTCTGCTTTGGAACCATTCAAAAATATTAACCCTTTTAATGCCAAGAAAGGCGACAGGGCTTGAGATGTCATTTCATCTCAATGCCGGGTAAAAGTCCAACAAAATTGGAAGCAACGTCTCCAAAATGACCCTTATAGTGTTGACGGGGACGTTAAACCTCAAATCAAACAATCAAACAAAATGCCAAGAAAAACTGCAACTGAAAACGGTGTCTGTTTACGTCATCTGCTGAGTATTCTTGCAAACTTTACAAATACATTTTTGCATACAGGCAAACAGTGGAGACTGGAGATGTGTGATCGACATGGTTTGTAACAATGACTTTAACCCTTTCCCACTCAGATACGTGTTTTTACGTGTCTGCACCCCCCCCCACCCCATTTTAAGTCCCAGAAGCACCTAAAATCTGCATTTCTACCCCTGGATAGTCATGTTTGCTTTGGAATTTGTTGGGCAAAAAAAGTGACCTGTTTTATCGCGCGCCTCCCACTTAAAATATTCTGGGGGGGGGGGGTCCCTCACATCCCGAAAAATTTAGGGTGTATGGCCCAACCGGCCGCTTAAATTTATATCTGAGGGTGTCTGGGTCAAAAATGCCTGAAAATTGATGCTGATAAAACATGCTGCAAACAGTGAAAAGGGCCAGTGCCAAACTCCTTAATTGTTGCCTTGGCAGCTGTGTGAAGATTAAAATGTGGTCAAAAATTCATGTGAAAACACACTTTTTGCCAACTTTGAGATGCCCCCTCTTTACCATAACAACAATGATCAAGTCATGAAAGGTTGCATTTGAAAGGCTACTGCCAAATGAACATTCATACCGAGTTTGGTGTAAAACAGACCATCCATTATGAAATAATGGCTAGTTGAAGTTGCTGTCAGGTGCAACACTGTGAAAATCAGCGAAATTCACAAAATCCCCGAGTGGTAAATGGTTAATGAAGAAAATCCCAACTGACCAACATAATGTTTTTTCACCATTTCATTGCAAAAACAATATTTCAGATATAATTAATGCATTTTAGACTAAAATTCAGTATATTCCCAGATTTCAGTTAACCCTTTCCCACTCAGATACGTGTTTTTACGTGTCTACCCCCCCCCCCCCACCCCCACCCCATTTTAAGCCCCAGAAGCACCTAAAATCTGCATTTCTACCCCTGGATAGTTATGTTTGCTTTAGGATTTGTTGGGCAAAAAAGTGACCTGTTTTTTCCCGCGCATCCCCACTTAAAAAAGTCTGGGGGAAATGAAACCCCCCCCCCCCCTCACATCCCGAAAAATTTAGGGTGTATGGCCCAGCCGCCCGCTAAAATTTATATCTGAGGGTGTCTGGGTCAAAAATGCCTGAAAATTGATGCTGATAAAACATGCTGCAAACAGTGAAAATGGCCAGTGCCAAACACCTTAATTGTTGCCTTGACAGCTGTGTGAAGATTAAAATGTGGTCAAAAATTCATGTGAAAACACACTTTTTGCCAACTTTGAGATGCCCCCTCTTTACCATGACAACAATGATCAAGTCATGAAAGGTTGTATTTGAAAGGCTACTGCCCAATGGACATTCATACGGAGTTTGGTGTAAAACAGACCAGCCATTATGAAATAATGGCTAGTTGAAGTTGCTGTCAGGTGCAACACTGTGAAAATCAGCGAAATTCACAAAATCCCTGAGTGGTAAAGGGTTAATGAAGAAAATCCCAACTGACCAACATAATGTTTTTTCATCATTTTATTGCAAGAAACAATATTTCAGATATAATTAATGCATTTTAGACTAAAATTCAGTATGTTCCGAGATTTCAGTTATTCCTTTCCCACTCAGATACGTGTTTTTACGTGTCTGCAACCCCCCCACCCCATTTTAAGCCCCAGAAGCACCTAAAATCTGCTTTTCTACCCCTGGATAGTTATGTTTGCTTTAGGATTTGTTGGGCAAAAAAAGTGACCTGTTTTTTCGCGCGCCTCCCCACTTAAAATATTCTGGGGGAATTGAAGGGGGGGGGCATTGCCCCCCCTCACATCCCGAAAAAATTTACGGTGTATGGCCCAACCGGCCGCTAAAATTTATATCTGAGGGTGTCTGGGTCAAAAATGCCTGAAAATTGATGCTGATGCAAACAGTGAAAATGGCCAGTGCCAAACACCTTAATTGTTGCCTTGACAGCTGTGTGAAGATTAAAATGTGGTCAAAAATTCATGTGAAAACACACTTTTTGCCAACTTTGAGATGCCCCCTCTTTACCATTGCAACAATGATCAAGTCATGAAAGGTTGCATTTGAAAGGCTACTGCCCAATGAACATTCATACCGAGTTTGGTGTAAAACAGACCATCCATTATGAAACAATGGCTAGTTGAAGTTGCTGCCAGGTGCAACACTGTGAAAATCAGCGAAATTCACAAAATCCCTGAGTGGTAAAGGGTTAAAACTAGCAGACAACAAAGCAGATGACAATTGTTGTGGTGAACATCTTAAGGATTGAGGTTTCAGTTTTCAGTTAGAATGGTCTCCCTTTGAAAAAAATCAAAGGCCAAAGTCACCGGGTCAAGGTACCTGCCAAGTCAGGAGTTCAGGGAGATGTTTTCATGTGAAGTTTGTTAGTTGTTTAGTCTTGTAGTTGATTACAATACTAACTCTGATGTAAATGTCGAGCTTCGACATAAATCACTGACGGCGGATGCCTATATCGAACCCTGCTGCAAGCAGGTGTGACAAAAATGGTCATTTTTCTATATAATCTAAAACTTTTTGCTTGGTTTAACTAACAAGGTTTCTGCTTTGGAACCATTCAAAAATATTAACCCTTTTAATGCCAAGAAAAACTGCAACAGAAAATGGTGTCTGTTTACGTCATCTACTGTGTATTCTTGCAAACTTTACAAATACATTTTTGCATACAGGCAAACAGTGGAGACTGGAGATGTGTGATCGACATGGTTTGTAACAATGACTTTAAAACTAGCAGACAACAAAGCAGATGACAACTGTTGTGGTTAACATCTTAAGGATTTAGGTTTCAGTTTTCAGTTAGAATGGTCTCCCTTTGAAAATATCGTGTGTGAAAATGGCACATGTTTATTTTCTTATATTTTAGCCAAAATTTGCACATAAATTAGGGAAGCTCCCTGGCAGATATTACTTCTGGGACAGCAGAAAAGCAGGCAAGCAGATATTGAAGGAAATATATACACATAATTATTACAAACAGTCTTATAAACATTGTAAAGGCTAGTCCCTGGTCACTATAAATATTGCAAAACCAATTTGATTTGTAATGAGTTTTTTGTGTGTGTTTTTTTGTTGTTGTTGTTTTTTTTTTTTTTGTTTTTTTGTTTTTGTTTTTGTTTTTGTCTTAAAGCCCTTTCAAGATTATTCTTTCTTATTTATCAGAGATGGTAGAAAACCACAGTGCCAAGAGAAAAACCACCTGAACTTCAGTTGAAGAGCATGGAGTCTCACATGTGACCTGAGCAAGACAGGGGGGGGGGGGGAGACCTGATGATCAAGAGTCCTCACTCTTACCCACTATAGGCCACGGAGGAACGTTCGTTTCGAGTTTAATGACCCAGTCCAATATTATTTGAGCCAGCGCATGACAAAACCTATAATAAGACTGGTGCGACTAGGAGAGGCTCAAATCAACCTGCGCACCCAATCCACTATGACAAGACCTTTTGCCTATGTTTCTTGGAGCAATGGTGTGGAAAAGACCTTTTATAACCTACCATACTCCTAACTGGGATTCTTTATAACAACGGATTCATCATAACGGCACAATAATAGGGAACAAATACCGCCGTTATAACGTAGGTCCTCTGTAGTATAGATCCTCATCAGCTGTGTTCAAAGAAGCCAGATGATCTGAATCTATACTGTTTTCAAAACAGGTTTATCCAGCTTCAGCTGAGCATGGTTAGGGTTAGGTTCAGCTTGTTAAAGTACAAGTACAAGTAGTACCATCTTGCATAAAAATTTTGTGATTAAGTATGTGCTTACCTGCTGATGCTAGAGTGATGTAATACACCACCGACCCACTTTGATTAATCAGGAATGGCAGCACATACTGCAAGGCAAAACATCAATCATGTATGTCAGTATTCAATCAAGGACTTGTCAATAACATTCTATAATTCACTGAAATTCCGCTATTCAGACCACCTAAAATTAAGACTATTTCCGCTTTAAAAAGGCTTACTTAAAAGGGTGCAGTTTTTTTTTTCGTGCTTTCCGCATACAGCGTCCTCTGGTAATGGACCATCTTTTGGACTGTTCAAAAATTGTCTTACAGACCACTTTTGAACAGTCCCAATGGTGGTCTTAATATAGGAATTTTACTGCATTATGTGAAATATGGCCCAACTCCATTGATTATTTCATTAGATAATGACCTGAAATGCAGAGACAATCAAGGCAGTAACTCTGGAATAAATTGGGGAAAAATCCAGGTTACTGTAATTATCCTTAGAACAGACAGGCCTAAGCAAACAGTGCAGACCCAGATAAGACTGCTCCTCAAGGACAAAGAGCAGTCTGATCAGGGTCTACAATGCTCTTGCCATTCCATCTGCAAGTTTTGGACTTCTTGCTGGATCATGAAACAAATTTGTTAAAAAGTTTAAGAGAATTACATCAAGTCCTAAAGGCGTCCGAATTTTTAGGTTTTTTACAGTATGTATTTTTTCTTTTTGTTTTACGGCCTTTTCAAGATTATTTCAAGCTGATCATTAATCAGAGGTATGTGAAAACCGGAGTGTCCGGAGAAAAACCAACTGACCTTCCATTGCAGAACTTGGCATCTCACATGTGACCCGAGTGAGGCTCGAACCCACAGCAGTGACAAACCTAATGATTAATTGACAGTGCTCTTATCCACTAGGCCATGGAAGCCCATGCTCAGGTCAGGTATTGTCAATATTAATCCTTATGTGAAATTTGATCAAAATCCATCAATTCTTTCACAAGATATTCAGTGGACACCATATTCTGAAACCAACTAGAGCAAGCAACCAGTGGGTCACATATACATGTACCCCTGGCAAGTGCCATCCTCTGATAGATCTTTCAAGCTTTATGTAATATGAATGAAGAAGTCAAGAAGCTATTAGAATCTATAAATGTGCTGGTAAAATGCGGGAAGGTATAATTTGAGGACTTTTACTGGAGGACCAGAGGACTGAGGACCAAGTCCTCTAGAGGACCAGGGGTATAATTTGAGGACCAAATACAGGAGGACCAGTGCTTTTATGGCTATGATAATTGAAGATAATTACTGTTTATTGAAATGACACCTACTGGTATGGTATATCACCTCATGGGCATATACATGTATACAGAAAAAAAAAAAATGAATAAAATGAAAAACATGTTATTATGCTCAGGAAATTTTTCACCATAGAATTTTATCTGATAAAAATGTTTAGTTGAAATTAGAATTTCTCTACTTTCTATATACTTGATATAATCTATCTGTTATTTTTTTAGTTCACAAACTGCATGATGAACAGTGACAATCCTGATCAGACGGCATCTTGCTACTCTTTTAAAAATGTTCACTCGGAATTAGAATTTCTCCACTTTCAATAAACATGTACTTAATATAAGCTATCCGTTAAATTCACAAACTGCACGATGAACAGTGAAGATCCTGATCAGATGGCGCATCTTGCTACTCTTTTAAAAATGTTCACATGAAATTAGAATTTCTCTACTTTCAATATACATGTACTTAATATAAGCTATCTGTTAAATTCACAAACTGCATGATGAACAGTGAAGATCCAGATCAGACGGCATCTTGTTACTCTTTTAAAAATGTTCACTTGAAATTAGAATTTCTCTACTTTCAATATACATGTACTTAATATAAGCTATCTGTTAAATTCACAAACTGCATGATGAACAGTGAAGATCCTGATCAGATGGCGCATCTTATTACTCTTTTAAAAATGTTCACTTGAAATTAGAATTTCTCTACTTTCAATATACATGTACTTAATATAAGCTATCTGTTAAATTCACAAACTGCATGATGAACAGTGAAGATCCTGATCAGACGGCATCTTGTTACTCTTTTAAAAATGTTCACTTGAAATTAGAATTTCTCTACTTTCAATATACATGTACTTAATATAAGCTATCTGTTAAATTCACAAACTGCATGATGAACAGTGAAGATCCTGATCAGATGGCGCATCTTGCTACTCTTTTAAAAATGTTCACTTGAAATTAGAATTTCTCTACTTTCAATATACATGTACTTAATATAAGCTATCTGTTAAATTCACAAACTGCATGATGAACAGTGAAGATCCTGATCAGACGGCATCTTGTTACTCCTTTAAAAATTTTCACTTGAAATTAGAATTTCTCTACTTTCAATATACATATTCTTAATATAAGCTATCTGTTAAATTCACAAACTGCATGGTGAACATTGAAGATCCTGATCAGATGGCATCTTGCTACTCTTTTTAAAATGTTCACTTGAAATTACAATTTCTCTACAGTAAGTACCTTCTATATACTTAATATAAGCTATCTGTTAAATTCACAAACTGCTTGATGAACAGTGAAGATCCTGATCAGATGGCATCTTGTTACTCTTTTAAAAAGGTTCACTTGAAATTAGAATTTCTCTACTTTCAATATACATGTACTTAATATAAGCTATCTCTTAAATTCACAAACTGCATGATGAACAGTGAAGATCCTGATCAGATGGCGCATCTTGCTACTCTTTTAAAAATGTTCACCTGAAATTAGAAATTCTCTACTTTCAATATACATGTACTTAATATAAGCTATCTGTTAAATTCACAAACTGCATGATGAACAGTGAAGATCCTGATCAGATGGCGCATCTTGCCACTCTTCAAAAAATGTTCACTAAAAATATTAGAATTTCTCAGCTTAAATATACATGTACTTAATATAAGCTATCTGTAAAATTCACAAACTGCATGATGAACAGTGAAGATCCTGATCAGATGGCTTATCTGGAGCTAAACTGTTTGCAAATGTAGGGATTGTCTTGTTCAGCGGGACAAGATGGCATTCATTTTTTTTTCTTTTGTTTGTTTTCAGAGAATAACATTTCCATAGGACTCATATATGAAAAATGCTAAACAAGATTTTCTTTGAGAAGTAAAGAAAAAGGCTTGAAATTGTAATGGTTGTGATTGGCAGTTTAGTTGTTATTTGTAGGTGGGGCTTATCCTATTGTAGGTGGGGCAAAGTTACATATTATAACCAATGGCTGTAAGCCTATGATTTGGTTGAAATTTTGCAAATAATTGAAAGTCTTCATTTTTTAAATGTGTTGTTAGATCTTTCAGAAGCATTTTTTCTAACTATTTTGATTGTTAATTAGGGACTCATTTATTATTAATTTTCTAAAGTTGAGCTGAAAAATGAAAAAAAAAAATGTGACCTTCCATTGCAGTACTCACACATGACCCTTAAATAAGCATTTATTTAATTAATTAATAATGTTTTTTATTATTTATTTTATTATTTATTTATTTATTTATTTATTTATCTATTTATTTTTTATTTATTTATTTATCTATTTATTTATTTATTTATTAGGAGTAATAATCAAGGAAAAATGAACCTGGGGAAAAAGATCTTAGTCACCCAAGTGAGAAGGTGTCATCAGGTGAACATGACCATAAAATGAACACACCCACCCCCCCCCCCCCCCCCCCCCACAACCACCACCACCCCTCAATACACCTTATAGAGAAAACTAGAGTTTACAGGGCATATATTATCTTTCTTATTACTGCTCCAAGAAGTAGATCATGGGTACTAGTTAGAACCACCTCAATGAGGCTGCAGTATAAATAATACAAATATCAAAGATTTTCATCAAAAAGTAGCCATTTTGGAGATGTAAAAAAATGCACTATGTCGCATGTGTATGTTATTGTAGTTTCTTCCACAAACTTAAAACTGACCATTTCCGTTTTATTGGTGACATTCTTCTCATTTCGTCTGCAAGCATAGAATGTGTGTGCTCAATAGACCAAGGTGGTTCTAACAAGTGTATCTCAGGAGTACCCAAATCACGGAATAAGTGTGGTTTATAAGGTGTTCATAACATCCACTTAAGAAACAAGTAGGTAAAAGGGTAACAAACCGGACAGCTATTGTCTTCAATATCTCCATGTTTTAAGCCATTTTGTACTGAATGGAATCTTCCACTTTATATATAGCATGAGTCCATTTCAAAATTTAGGGGTTCTTCAAAACTATTTGGAAAACGGCTGGACTTTTGGCAAACAGTGTAGGCTCTGATCAGATGCTGCAGAACATGGCATATGATCTTGGCCTGCACTGTTTGCTAATAACCGGTTTTGAGATTTCTGATACAAAAATGTGTTAATGTGCACAATCATTCCTCAACAGTGTGTGGCAAGCCACTATAGTATGATAACTTTATAAAACTTAGCATTTGATAAAACATCAGAATATAGAACTTTAAAATCAGTGCAGCTGAACATTATAATTAACAACAATCATGTTAATTAAATTAATTGATACAACCATATTTTTGCAACAAAACTTCTCTAAAAACTTTACTACACCTCCCTCTGATTAACGATCAGCTCGATATGAGTGAAATAATATTGGAAGGGCCATACCCCCCACCCCCGTGAACCTTTTAGTATAGCAGGAGCTGCTTTTGTTGAATGTTGTATGAGATAATCAGCATCAATGTGATACCATGTCCATGCAATTGAAAAGTTTTATTATTTAAACTCACTTCAGTGAAGTACCAGCAGGTTTTTATCAAAAATAAGCCATATTATGACAGTTTGCAAGTTTAAGGAAATATGTTCAGAGTGCCTCAGTGAAGTGGTCCTAACAATAATACACAATTAATGTAGAAGAAAGTTCATCTTGCAGTTTGTGAATTTAACAGATAGATTATATCATTAAGTATGTAGAAAATAGAGAAATTCTAATTTCATCGAAACAATTTTAATAAGAGTAACAAGATGCCAAAAATTTATTTCCATTACGATAACACACCCGTGCGTCATAATGCATTTTTTTACATCTCCAAAACAGTCAATTTTCTGATGAAAATTTGTGATATTATTCTTATTTATACTCAAAACATAGATTTTTGGTGCTCGTTAGAACCGCATCATTGAGGTGGTTCTAACGAGTACCAACAACCTATGTCTATGAGCAGAAATAAGAAAAATAATGTATACCCCCTCAACCCCAGTTTTCTCTATATAAAGTGGGTAGTATGGGGTGTTCATTTCACGGACTTGTTAGCGTGATGATATAATATTCTATGGTGAAAAATTTCTGAGCATAAAACAGTGTAGCTCCAGATAAGCCATCTGATCAGGATTTTCACTGTTCACCTTGCAGTCTGTGAATTTAAAAGGTAGATAATATATCATGCATATAGAAAGTAGAGAAATTCAAATTTCAAGTAAACATTTTAAAAGAGTAACAAGATGCCAAAAGTCATCATGTTTACAAGTCCGGGTAATGAACACCCCATATAGCGAAAATTGGGGTTTACAGGGGTACATTATTTTTCTTATTTCTGCTCCAAAACATAGGTTGTGAGTAGTCGTTTGAAACGCCTCATTTAGGTGGTTCTAACAAGCACCCATAACCTATATTCGGAGTATTAATAAGAAAAATATCACAAGTTTTCATCAGGAAAAATACCATTATGGTAACATGTAAGAATGCTCTATGTCATAGGGAAATGTTATCTTAATGATATTTCATATAATTCTATGGTGAAAAATTTCTCTGAGCATAACAACAGTTTAGTTCCAGATACGCCATCTGATCAGGATCTTCACTGTTCATCTTACAGTTTGTGAATTTTACAGATAGCTTATATTAAGTACATGTATATTGAAAGTAGAGAAATTCTAATTTGAACTGAACTTTTTTTTCTAAACAAGAGTAACAAGATGCCATCTGATCAGGATCTTCACTGTTCATCATGCAGTTTGTGAATTTAACAGATAGCTAATATTAAGCACATGTATAATGAAAGTAGAGAAATTCTAATTTTAAGTGAACATTTTTAAAAGAGTAACAAGATGCGCCATCTGATCAGGATCTTCAATGTTCATCATGCAGTTTGTGAATTTAACAGTGAATTTAACATATACCTTATATTTAGCACATGTTTATTGAAAGTAGAGAAATTCTAATTTCAAGTGAACATTTTTAAAAGAGTAACAAGATGCCGTCTGATCAGGATCTTCACTGTTCATCATGCAGTTTGTGAATTTAACAGATAGCATTATTAAGTACATGTATATTTAAGCTGAGAAATTCTAATATTTTCAGTGAACATTTTTTTAAGAGTAGCAAGATGCGCCATCTGATCAGGATCTTCACTGTTCACCAAGCATTTTGTGAATTTAACAGATAGCTTATATTAAGTACATGTATATTGAAAGTAGAGAAATTGTAATTTCAAGTGAACATTTTTAAAAGAGTAAAAGATGCCGTCTGATCAGGATCTTCAGTTTGTGAATTAAAAAAATAACAGATAGATTATATCAAGTATATAGAAAGTAGAGAAATTCTAATTTCAATTAAACATATTTTTATCAGAGTAACAAGATGCCAAAAATATTGTTCATAAAATTCTATGGTGAAAAATTTCCTGAGCATAATAACATGTTTTTCCTTTTATTTATTTTTTTTCCTTTTTTTCTGTATATATGCCCATGAGGTGATATACCATACCAGCAGGTGTCATTTTCAATAAACAGTAATTATCTGCAATTATCATAGCCATCATAAAGCATTGGTCCTCCTGTATTTGGTCCTCAAATTATACCCCTGGTCCTCTAGAGGACTTGGTCCTCAGTCCTCTGGTCCTCCAGTAAAAGTCCTCAAATTATACCTTCCCGTAAAATGCTAAACCAAACATAAAATTTTTAAATGGGCCAAGGGAATGAGGCCATCAAAGTTACTGAGGGGGTGGGGGCATCAATGTTACTGAAGCAGCAGGGTGGGGGTATGCAATGAAATCTTTGGACTGGTATGCAACATTGATGCAAGTATCAATTGAATTTGACTTTGATTTTATAACATACAGGCATCTATAAACTTTGTCATAAAACTTTAACCAAATGTAAAATTTCTAAGTCCGTGACCTTGCGGTCAAAGTCACCGTGGGTGGGGGAAGGGACATACAACAGGATGGGCTGGTATGCAACATTGATGCAAGTATCAACTGAATTTGCCTTAGAGTATAGAACATACAGGCATCTTTAAACTTTGTCATAAAACTTTAACCAAATGTAAAATTTCTTAAGTCTGTGACCTTGACCTCAAGGTCACTGTGGGGGGTGCGACATGCATCAATGAAATCTTAAAACCAGTATGTAACTTCAGTGTAACTATCAACTAAATCTACCAAAGGGTTCAGAAGATACATTTACAATATCTTAGAAACTTTGACAAAAGACTTACGGATGGAAGGATGGACACACGGATGGATGGACAGATAGACGAATGGCAAGACGAAAACTTTATACCCCCATAGCATACTTCATATGCTGGGGGTATAATCAAGGGCTCAAACTCCTGGAAAATGCCTAATGGTAATTCCAAGCACCTTAATTATTGTCAATATCTTGGTACTTGTTTATGTGAAACTATGTCAAAATCCATCATTTCCTTCTCAAGAAACCAAGCATAAAATGATGTTACTGATGGTCAGACTCATGAAAAGACAAACATCGAGAAGACTATATACCCCTACACTTCATATGCAGATGCCAGACAGAGAGGGGTGGGGCGGGGTAACAGCTAGATGTATATCAGAATATCTTATGATTATTCTGGAATCTTTTTCTCTAATTGTGAATGCATTTTATAGCTGGCAGTTTCAGACACTACAGAGTCAAGTCAGAATTGCTACTGACCATGACAAGCTAGCATGCATATGTCTGGACACTTACTTTACCCATTTTGTACTGAATGGAATCTTCCAGCTTATATATAGCATGTCCATTTCAAACTTTATGGGTGTCAGTTTGTAGTTTCTTCAAAATTTATTTGGAAAATGGCTGAACTTTTTGCAAACAGTGTAGGCCCTGATCAGATGCCGCATTTTGCGGCGTCTGATCTGGGCCTGCACTGTTTGCCAATTACCTGTTTGGGGGTTTCAGGTACAAACTGGAACATATTCACAGTTGTTTGCTTCCGGTTAAGACACAGCCTAACCTGCACAGCTGCACAGACTCCCGAGAGTCTTGAAAAGTTAGATATATAGAAGCAAGAGGTATTGTACTGTCTTGTCATTGATGCTGATCAGACTGTGTGGATGTGCTGGGGCCAGTTGTTCAAAGCATCGTTAGCTTAACGAGCTCGTTAGTGGTCATATTGTTAACTCTTCTAGCAAGTTTAATATGTAAAATTTTGGTGTTTTTGCTGAAAAAATGTGAGCAGCTTTTGCGGATGCAAAAGCTGCTCACATTTTTTCAGCAAAAAATTTTGCATATTTGCCATAATAAATGATCAAAGTTTTAACAATACGTTAACTAACGACGTCGTTAGTTTTGAACAACTGGCCCCAGGTCTGTATCTTTGTTGTACATATTTGACAAAAACAGGTTCTCTCTCATGATGTGCATAATATAAGAAAGCATTACGAAAACAAACCCATGTGACAAAGTACATTCATTCATATCTCCAACATGGTGACTTTTCTGGTGAACATTTGAGACATTTTTCTTATTTATATTCGAAAAATATGTTGTGGGTGCTCGTTAGGACCGCCTCATTGAATTGGAACCTATATCTTGGAACAGATATAAGCAAATTATGTATATCCCTGTAAACCCCAGTTTTCTCTATATTTTTGTTTGATTTGAGGTTTAAAGTCCCCATCAACACTGTAAAGGTCATTTTGGAGACGTTGCTTCCAATTTTGTGGGACTTTTACCCGACATTGAGATGAAATGACATCTCAAGCCCTGCCGCCCAATGAAACCAATAGGGTTTATAAGCATGGACGGGCCGACTCGCACTGCTTTGCCTGGGCAGGCTTAGATCCTTTAAGCGGTTTACCAGTACTCATGTGCAGGTGGGTTTCAGCTCTGCATGGAAGCATCATGCAGCCCATCTATTTCTTCAAGCCCCAATGGGCGTGGGCTGATGTGCATAATATAACGAAGCATTACGAAAACAAACCCGTGTGGCAAAGTACATTCATTCATATTTCCAAAATGGTGACACTTCTGCTGACAATTTGTGATATTTTTTCATATTTATACTCCAAAAATATGCTGTGGGTGCTCGTTAGAACTGCCTCATTGAGGTGGTTCTAACGAGTACCCACAACCAATATCTTGGAGAAGATATAAACAAAAAAGGTATATCCCTGTTTTCTCTATAGAAAGTACGGTTTAGAGGGGTGCTCATTATACAGAGTTGTTAACCCTTGTCCTGCTGAGCCCGGATATGTCTGATCTTTCAAACAAAGCAGATCCAGATCAGATGGCTTCTGAAGAAGCCATCTGATCAGGATCTTCATTGTTTGCCATTCAGTTTATGAAATTGTTGCAATGGTTTGCATCAAGAAATCTGATTGGTTGATAATCAGTGGTGGGTGTGGCATATTTAAATTTTCAGCAGGTCAAGGGTTAACATGATAGCAATGTGATGTTACCTTCCAATTTGTAGCCAAGAACCATAACTCAGCAAAGAACTGCCCCAATGCTGTGGCTGACTTAACAGTCTCTATGCCTCGACTCCCCCTCTTAATGAAAGGATTTGTTGCACCCCACAGGCCGGCCACAACAATCAACCATGCCGATGTTTCTGAAATCCAAGCAAATACAGCCGATCTTCAATGGCTTGAACACCTTTGGGACCAAGAAAATTTGTTTGAGACTGTTTGAGTTACCGAGGGTTAATCATAAGATATATCACTAGATCAGGAGATTTGTTTGTTTGATTTGAGGTTAAATATCCCTCATTAACACTGTATAGGTTATTTTGGAGATGTTGCTTCCAATTTTGTGGGACTTTTACCCGACATTGAGATGAAATGACATCTCAAGCCCTGTCGCCCAATGAAACCAATCGGGTTTATAAGCATGGAAGGTCCAACTTGCACCGCTTTGCCTGGGCAGGCTTAGATCCTCCAGTACTTGTGTGTGGTCGGTTTCAGCTCTGCTTGGAAGCATCATGCAGCCTATCTATTTCTTCAAGCTCCAATGTGGGGGGCTGTTTGGGACAATGAAAATTTGTTTGTGATCGGGCTAGTTTCAGTCATTGAGGGTTACTTATAAGCTATAGCACTTGATCAGGAGACATAATGGGGATAATACAGTAAAACCAGTGCTTCAGCTGAAGTGCACGACCCGCCGGATGCTTTTAGCTTTATGAGTGTTACCATATATGGGTATGGCGGCCATTTTGGTCATGTGACCTGGACATAAAACGGTTCCCCCAATTAATGCGCCTTATCGTAAGGAGCAAAAATATATCTTATACTTTAGTACTGTATTCTGAATCGTTTGCAGGATAAAATCCAACACAAAAGCACATGTGTCAAAGTTTGACCTAGGCACAAAGAAGGTCAAGGTCAACCCAGGGTCACCATTTTAGCAATTTATGATGGGCCTACGTTCCAGATGCTATTTATCAAGTTTCGTGGAAATCTGCACAGTGGTTCTGGAGAAGACTATTTTTGAAGGGTTTTTACCAAATATTGCTTGGCGGCCATTTTGGTCATGTGACCTGGACCCCATGAGGAAATTTTGGTTTCCCCCATCCCGTAGAGGCTCCATATGAAATTTGACTTCAATCGGCCCAACGATTTCCGAGGAGAAGCAGTTCGAAAATTTTCACATTTTTCGCCTCGGCGAGGCTGTACTAAATGGAATGTAATATTTCGCAAGTTCATTGATAAGATCTCATTGATATTTATCATTATGCCAAAAATTGTTTAAATATTCCAAGCGGTTAAGTCACTATCACCAATTTTCACAAACGGATTACGGACGGACATATAGACAGACCATATATGGCTTGGCGGCCATTTTGGTCATGTGTCCTGGACCCCATGAGCAATATTTGGTTTCCCCCATCCCACAGAGGCTCCATATGAAATTTGATTTCAATCGGCCCAACGGTTTCCGAGGAGAAGCAGTTCGAAAATTTTCACATTTTTCGCCTCGGCGAAGCTATACTAAATGGAATGTAATATTTCGCAAGTTCATTGGTTAGATCTCATTGATATCTATCAGTATGCCAAAAATTGTTTAAATATTCCAAGCGGTTAAGTCACTTTCACCATTTTCACAAACGGGTTACGGACGGACAGACAGACAGACCATATATGGCTTGGCGGCCATTTTGGTCATGTGACCTTGACCCCATGAGCAAATTTTGGTTTCGCCCATCCCATAGAGGTTCCATATGAAATTTGACTTCAATCGGCCCAACGGTTTCCGAGGAGAAGCAGTTAAAAAATGTTCGAAAATTTTCACATTTTTCGTCTCGGCGAGGCTATACTAAATGGAATGTAATATTTCGTAAGTTCATTGGTTAGATCTCATTGATATCTATCAGTATGCCAAAAATTGTTTAAATATTCCAAGCGGTTAAGTCACTATCACCAATTTTCACAAACGGGTTACGGACGGACCCAAAGAAGGTCAAGGTCAACACAGGGTCACCATTTTAGCAATTTATGATAGGCCTACATCCCAGATGCTATTTATCAAGTTTCGTGGAAATCTGCCCAGTGGTTCTGGAGATGACTATTTTTGAAGGGTTTTTACCATATATGGCTTGGCGGCCATTTTGGTCATGTGACCTGGACCCCATGAGCAAATTTTGGTTTCCCTATCCCATAGAGGCTCCATATGAAATTTGACTTCAATCGGCCCAACGGTTTCCGAGGAGAAGCAGTTCGAAAATTTTCACATTTTTCGCCTCGGCGAGGCTATACTAAATGGAATGTAATATTTCGCAAGTTCATTGGTTAGATCTCGTTGATATCTATCAGTATGCCAAAAATTGTTTAAATATTCCAAGCGGTTAAGTCACTATCACCAATTTTCACTTACGGGTTACGGACGGACAGACAGACAAACCATATATGGCTTGGCGGCCATTTTGGTCATGTGACCTTGACCCCATGAGCAAATTTTGGTTTCTCCCATCCCATAGAGGCTCCATATGAAATTTGACTTCAATCGGCCCAACGGTTTCCGAGGAGAAGCAGTTCAAAAATGTTCGAAAATTTTCACATTTTTCGCCTCGGCGAGGCTATACTAAATGGAATGTAATATTTCGTAAGTTCATTGGTTAGATCTCATTGATATCTATCAGTATGCCAAAAATTGTTTAAATATTCCAAGCGGTTAAGTCACTATCACCAATTTTCACAAACGGGTTACGGACGGACAGACAGAATGACAGATTGACAGATTGACAGACTGACAGAATGACAGAATGACACGGTGATTTTAGGGCACTCTTAGAAAAAACCGACTTCAGTCGTTGCTTTTTCTGCGGGTCGTGCAATTCCTATATTACGACCACCTTTGGAGCTGTTCAAAAGTAGTCTTTAACCCTTATCTTGCTGAATATTCATTTAAGCCACACCCATTTCTGTCTATCAACCAATCAAATTCCTTGATGTAATTTATTGCTACAAATTCATAAACTGAATGCCAAACAGTGTAGATCCTGATCAGATGGCTTCTTCAGAAGCCATCTGATCTGGATCTGTACTGTTTGCAAAGATAGGGGTTGTTGTGAACAGCAAGATAAGGGTTAAGACCACTTTTGAACAGTCATAAATGTGGTACCTTACTAATCAGCAGTGTGTGTAGAAAACACAAAGAAAGAATACCTGAAATCTTCTAAATATGCTTTTAAAGGCAGAATTTGTCTTAATTTTAGCTGGTCGTAATGTCTTAATAGCGGAATTTCACTGCATCTGTTTACTTCTACATGTGAGTGAGTGAGTGTTTGATTTTACTTCCCACCAACAGCTAAGGTCATATGGAGATGTGACCTCGGTTTAAAGCCTCATCCAAAAGTCTGGAGAAGCGTGGGATCGATCCCTGGTTTACAAGGCGAGCAGCGAAACCACTACACCATGGAGGCTACTACTTCTACATGTACAAAATAAAGGTATGATGTATGTACTCATCAGAATCGCCTCATTGAGGCGATTCTAATGAGTACACACAACATACCTTTGCAAGATACAACAAGAAAAACCTCCCTATATTGTCCTAAATACAATGAAATTCCGCTATTAAGACCACCTAAAATTAAGACTAAATCTGCTTTAAAAAGTTTATTTAGTATGTTGCAGTTATTCTTACTTTGTGTTTTCTGCATACAGTGTCCTCTGGTCAGTGATCACCTTTGGGACTGTTCAAAAGTGGTCTTTAAGACCACTTTTGAACAGTCATAAAGGTGGTCTTAATATAGGAATTTTACTGTATATTTACATAGCATCAGATAAGACGGAGTATCCACATACTATTTTTCTTATTTCTGCACAAAAACATATGTTGCGGGTATTCATTAGAAGTGACTCACCAACTTGAAGGTGCTTCTAATGAATACTCACAAGATATGCTTTCATACCACAATAAGAAAAATATCAGTACTTTGGGGATGAAAAAAGCACATTATCTGGAGCTACTTATACAGATATCTAGAACTACTGGGACAATTCTCTAGGGACTCATTTCAACTTCAAACTAGAGAAAGTGACCAGTGGGTCACGTATACCCCCGGCCAGCGCCATACTCTGATATAGCTTTCAAGCTTGTATGTAATATGAATGAAGATGTCAAGAAGCTATAAGAATCTATAAATGTGCTTGTAAAAGCTAAACTAAACATAAAATTTCTAAATGGACCAAGGGAGTGAAGGCATCAAAGTTACTGAAGGAGTGGGGGTATCAATGTTACTGAAGCAGCAGCGTAGGTTATGCATCAATGAAATCTTTGGACTGGTATGCAACATCGATGCAAGTATGAATTGAATTTGTCTTCTAGTTTAGAACATACAGGCATCTATAAACTTTGTCATAAAACTTTAACCAAATGTAAAATTTCTAAGTCCATGACCTTGAGGTCCAGGTCGCCGTGGGTGGGGGAAGGGACATACATCACAAAATATTGGGACTGGTACACTGATGCAAGTATCAACTGAATTTGTCTTAGAGTTTAGAACATAATAGGCATCTATTAACTTTGTCATAAAACTTTAACCAAATGTAAAATTTCAAAGTCTGTGTCCTTGACCTCGAGGTCACTGTAGGGGGTGGGACATGCATCAATGAAATCTTTAGACCAGTATGTAACTTCAGTGTAAGTATCAACTAAATCTATCAAAGGGTTCAGAAGATACACTCTCTCAGAAACTTTGACGCAAAACTTTAACCAAATGAAAAATTTCTAAGTCTGTGACCTTGACATCAAGGTCACTGTGGGGGGTGGGTCATGCATCAATGAAATCTTTAGACCAGTATGTAACTTCAGTGTAAGTATCAACTAAATATATCTAAGGGTTAAGAAGATACAATCTCCTAGAAACTTTGACGCAAAACTTTAACCAAAATGTTAACGGACGGACGGACAGCTGGACGGACGGACGGATGGAAGGACGGACGGACGGACAGACGGAAAGACGGACACACGGACAGACGGACGGACGAACGGACGAATGGCAGGACGAAAACTATATACCCCCATAGTATACTTCGTATACCGGGGGTATAATTAACCCATAAAATGCCAATCACGATAATTGTTGTCTGCTTTGCCATCTGCCTGTTACCTTAAAAGTCATTTTTGGAAAACATTGTGGGCCCAAGAGCAATCTGTTCTTGGCCCCATTGTTTGCCTGTAGGCAAAAATATTTTTTAAAAAGTTTGCAAAAAAAAATCAGCAGACAACATAAGCATATGACATTGTCAGATGTAGTTTTTCTCAGCATCTTAAGAGTTAACCAGAGTAAACAAGTCATCAGTGTTCAAGCCAATGAAAATTCACTGAACATTCAAGGTAAGGTTGCCGGCCTCGGTAGCTCAGTCGGATGCATGTCTGACTGATGATCAGGAGGACACCGTTTCGATACCTGTCAGGGTCAGCAACATTATAAAATTTAAGTTTAATCATGGCCCAGTCAACACTATTTAGTTCATTTTGGAGCTGGTCAATTAACTTATCTACACTTTTCCTGGGCAGGCGCGCTTATACGTAAGAGTGCACAATCTTTCGCCAGAATCAGACAACTGCCCTTCTTGAATCAGCAGAAGGGAGAGAATGACCATAGAAAAGATTTCATGATCAATATCCATGAAAGAATGTTGCTGACCTGGGCAAGTATCGAAACCTCATCCTCACGAATCATACAGACATCCAACTGAGCTACAGAGGCTGGCAGTGTGTGTGTGTGTGAATTCAGGTTTAACGTTGCTTTCAACAATTTTTCAGTCATATCACGACGGGGTCTGTTTGCGACAGGGAGCTCAATGCTCACTTTTATAGTGCTGCCCCACTGAAGTATCATGTCCCAGACACATTACATGATACCATACCAAGTCACATTATCCTGACACTGGGTCGACCAGTCCTAGCTCTACCCCGTAAATCTGAGCGCCAAGCGAGGAGCAGCTAGTACCATTTTTAACGACTTTGGTATGTTGTGGCCCGGGATCGAACCCGTGACCTCCCGTTCCCCGGAGCGGACACTCTACCAACTGAGCTATCGGGGCCCGTGTACAGAGGCTGGCAGGATCATTAAAGAAAATGGCAGAATGCTTAAAGCTTTTTTGCTCATGACGTTTTAAGGTGACTGGATACACCTTAGAAGGTGACTGGCTTCACCTTAGAGCAAGGTTGGCAAAAAGATGGGAATATAAGTATTTCCAAGGAGGGTGGGAAAAACTAGTAATTCCGGTAATTGGTGGGAAATATACATTTAAATGACTGCTTATTATACTCTCAACACCAAACTACATAAAAGCAAATACATGTACATTACAGTATCACACTGGTGTCTTTAAGGAACCAGATTCTATTCTGTTCACGCGTTTTCAAATATTTTTCTCTACAAAACTCAGATTCGGCCCCCAACCCATTGGGGCTTGAAGAAATAAATGGGCTGCATGATGCTTCCACCCAGAGCTAAATCCGACCGCACACGTGTACTGGTAAACCACTTAGAGGATCTAAGCCTGCCCGGCAAAGCGTTGCGAGTTGGACCATCCATGCTTATAAACCCTATTGGTTTCATTGGGCGACAGGGCTTGAGATGTCATTTCATCTCAATGTTGGGTAAAAGTCCCACAAAATTGGAAGCATCATCTCCAAGATGACCTATATAGTGTTGACGTGGACGCTAAACATCAAATCAAACAAACAAAAACTCAGATTCTGAAAGTTTAGTTTTAAACCTATTGAAAGAATCCTTTCACACGTACAGTATGTGTACCTTCTTTAAGAAAAAGAATGATTTGTTCATGAGGCATGTGAAGCTTAAGTTAATACTCTACCTGGGACCAGTTGTTCAAAACTAACGACGTCATTAGTTAACGTATCGTTAATACCTTGATCATTAAATATGACAAATATGCTGAAATTTTTGCTGAAAAAATGTGAGCAGCTTATGCAGATGCAAAAGCTGCTCACATTTTTTCAGCAAAAATACCAAAATTTACAATATTGTACTTGCTAGAAGAGTTAACAATATGACCAATAACGAGCTCGTTAAGCTATGGATGCTTTGAACAGCTGGCCCAAGGTCAGTAGACATGAAAACCAGTAAGAAAGGGTCACCCAGGAAAGGCCACAATCAAAGAATGCAGCCATCTCAAGTCACCTAAAGACAGAAAGTGATATGGAGGCACACACAACAAGAGTTGTCAGAAGACAATATAGCTAGCCTCTTGGGACCTAAGTTGGATGAGGGCAAGTTACCGTGTATCTAAAATGTAAGTTTCTTCTGAAAACAGCCCAACAGACTCCAGCAATCAAAAGGGCACCAGATAAGAATTCAAAAGAACCACTGAAGAAGAAATCTTGTTTTAAGTGTTTTTATTTAACCCTTTTAGTACCAAATAGAATCTTCCTCCTTATATATAGCAGGAGTTTATTTCAAAATTTAGGGGTGTTAGGTTGTGTTTTCTTAAAAATTTATTTTGAAAATGACTAAACATTTAGCAAACAGTGGAGGCCCTGATCAGACAGGCTTGTACTGTTTGCCAAATACCCGTTTTGGGGTTTCTGGTACAAAATGGGTTAAAAAAAGAAAACACAATTCCAGTTTTGCAGGTTTTGCCCGAAAAAAGAGCTAAACAGACAGTACGGCCCCGCCCATCGGGGCTTGAAGAAATAGATGGGCTGCATGATGCTTCCACGCAGAGCTGAAACCAACCCGCACACGAGTACTGGTAAACCACTTAGAGGATCTAAGCCAGCCCAGGCAAAGCGGTGCGAGTCGGCACGTCATGCTTATAAACCTTATTGGTTTCATTGGGCGGCAGGGCTTGAGATGTCATTTCATCTCAATGCCTGGCAAATGTCCCACAAAATTGGAAGCAATGTGTCCAAAATGACCTTTACAGTGTTGACAGGGATGTTAAACCTCAAATCAAACAAATATAAACAGACAGCAGCAAATGAAAGAGAACCAAAAAGTACCCCAAAGAAGAACAAACAACAAGAAATCCTGTTTTCAAGCCTTTGCACTGCAAAAAAAAAAAAAAACTGGGATCTATAATTGATTAAAAAAGAAATTCTACAAACTTCCAAGTAATAATAACTGTCTATGCGTTTTCAGAAAGAAAAAATAGACAAAAAATCCTCCACCAGGATTTGAACTCACGACCCTTTGATTCAGAGTCCTGAGCTCTATAACCCATTACACCACAGTGCTTGCAGGTAAACTTTAACCAAGGGAAATAAGGGAGGTAATACAGAGCAAATAATTAACATTTAAAAAAAGTGTACAATTTAAGCAAAAAAAAAAAAATGGAAAATGATGTATAAAAGATATTGTAAAATATCATTTTTACCCATTGTTAATTATATTTGGAAAATTTGTAAAACATCAAAAAAAGAGCTTGCAGGTAAACTTTAACCTAACGTGGACACCGATGCTGCCTCCAGACATATGGCAATAGCTCCCCCTTGCTTTCGTAAGGCAAGCTAAAACAGACGAAGCATGAACCAACAGCACAAAGCCAATTAACAAATAAGACACTGCAAAAGAATGACTGCCTTGGAACGGTCAGTAGTAAAACTACTTTGGAAGCATGAAGTCCATGCTTTACCTGTGCAAAACTCTCATTAAAAATAAAACTGTCACGATAGCCAAAAGCCATGTGATTTGTCCTCTAACTGGTATTATGAAACAGTCCCCAAACAATCATGCACAAGACTATGCTCAAATAACCATACAAATGTATGTTGGGAGACACCAAAATGCTTATCACACACCTTAGAATAAGCATGCTGCTTTCCCAGGTTGCTGACCCAGTGAAATGTCTGTTGATATTCCTTACTGTAACTGCTGCCACTATAGTATCTTAAACATTTTTTGCTGGGGGGGGGGGGGGGGGGGGGGGAGGGGGGGGGGGGGGGTGGGGGGACCCTCAGAGAAGCAGCTCATTTGCCATTTTGATATATAGACTCCCTGAGACTCTCCGAGATGCTTTGTCTGACTTACCTGGTGAAATCCAGCATCAAACTCAAGCGTCTTCATTGGGTAAGTAGAAATAAAACAAAGATCAGGAATCGATACAATTAACTTACTCCACCCATCAAAGACACCAAAGGGAAAGAAACACAAACATTAAGCGACCAGACCATAATGGAAACCTAAACAAAGGAAGGCCATAAGGACAGTTACTTTCCCACAAAATGGCCATATGGCCATCCAAAATAAAAAGACACAAGTGATATACACAGTAAGTAACAAACAACAACATAAATAAATCGCCACAGAAGAACCGCCTTGGAACGGTCAGTGGAAAGATTTCCACTGGGGGGCTTAAATCGATTTTACGTGGCCAAAATCCTCGTCCTTAGTTCCGTCGCGATTTAGACAAATAATTTGTTCAGTCCGCACGAAGGCCCTCCCTAACTCATCAGTGCAACATATCCGTGAACACAAATAATCAAAGACCAAGACTCATGCACTAGCTACAAGCAGTTACATCTTTATTTTCCGTAGTAAAACCCGGTATTGACAAAAAACTGTGATCAAATTGTTTTTTGTTGTTTTTTTTTAATTTTCTTTATTTCGGGAAGCATTTTTGCTAAGGCCAGAAAAAGAAGAGCTGTCGCATGACAGCATAGCTCGCCTGTTTTGCGCCTTCAAGATATAAGGTAAAATTACTTAACCATGGAATATGGGTCACACTCACCTAGATATATTTTGAGGTCAATCATCAGGTCACATGGAACAGATATTCCGGAAATTATATTTCAGAATCAAATTGTGTCTGAATTGTAAGGCCAAATCACTGAACCATGAAAATAGGTCACACTGACCTAGATATATTTCTATGTCAATCATCTGGTCACATGGAACTTATAATTCGGGTTTGAATTTCTCCATGAAATAGTATTCAAAATATACAGCGTGTGTGTGTGTGTGTGTGAATTCGGGTTTAACGTCGCTTTAAACAATTTTTCAGTCATATCACGACGGTGTCTGGTTGCGACAGGGAGCTCAATGCTCACTTTTATAGTGCTGCCTCACTGAAGTATCATGTCCCAAACACATTACATGATACCACACCAAGTCACATTATCCTGACACTGGGTCGACCAGTCCTAGCTCTGCCCCGTAAATCTGAGTGCCAAGCGAGGAGCAGCTAGTACCATTTTTAACGACTTTGGTATGTCGCGGCCCTGGATCGAACCCGTGACCTCCCGTTCCCCGGAGCGGACACTCATTCATCGGGTCACATGGAAGTAATTATCCAGGTATGACATTTCTCCATCAAATAGTATTCAAGACAATAGGCAAAATCACTGAACCATGAAATATAGGTCACACTGACCTAGATATATTTTGCGGTCAATTACCAGGTGACATGAAAGCAATAATCCCGGTGTGACATTTCTCCATCAAATAGTATTCAAGATAACAGGCATAAACACTGATCCATGAAATATAGGTCACACTGACCTAGATATATTTTGAGGTCAATCATCAGGTCATATGGAATGAATAATCCAGGTATGATGTTTCTCCATCAAATAGTATTTAAGATAATAGGCAAAATCACTGAACCATGAAATATAGGTCACACTGACCTAGATATATTTTAGGTCACATGGAAGTAATAATCCTGGTATGACATTTGTCCACCAAATTGTATTCAAGATAATAGACAAAATCACTGAACCATGAAATATAGGTCACACTGAGTCACTGACCTAGATATATTTTGAGGACAATTATGGGGTCACATGGCACTAATATCTAAGGTATAAAATTTCTCCAACAAATAGTCTTCAAGATACAAGGCAAAATAACTGGACCGTGAAATGTAGGTCACCATGACCTTAACCCTTTTACACTTGAACCAATGGCATTTAGTTGGCCGATGTATAACCAATTGTGTCTTTAACTTGTTAGTATTCTGGAAAGGTATACAACAAATTACAAATGTGTCCTAGATTTTGACACCTAGCCCCATCCGCCCCAGACATAAACCCAGGGGTGTGTTGCTTTGGAATCTCAGACACTCCCAAGTATCCAAGTTGTAAATATGAATGCTTTGTGATGAGTGTCTGTTGAGATATAAGCATTTCAAAAACTTTAACACAGTATTACTAAGGTGTTCTAGATTTTGACCCTTAGCCCCATCTCGGGGCATGAACCCAGGGGTCTGATCCCTTTAAACGTCAGAAGACCCTCCCAGGTCCTTAAGTTCCAAATATGAGTGCTCTGTGATAAGTGACTGTTGAGATAATAAGCCATGCTTTAGCAGATGGGATATTGTAATTGCCTCCATCCATCTGTCCATCTGTCTACTAAATACAACTAAAATTTTAACCCTGGGATCAGATTGTAGCCCGGGGGGGGGGGGGGGGGGGGGGGGTCAAAAGGTCACATGTCAGTCAAATTCGGGGGTGGGAGTCAAAAGGTCACATGTCAGTCAAATTCAATTCCAGCAAGGCATCGCATGCGATACAAATCCCCTTGCACAAGACAACTTCGTATGTGGAAAACACTGAACTGGCAAAAGTCCACCTTGCTTGAGATATTATCATTTGCAACAATGGTGTAAAGTTTGTTTAAAATCCATCAATAAATGTAGGTTCTAGAGTGATGACAATGTTTCTATAACAATAGCCATAGTGACCTTGACTTGAGGCCATGACCTTGAAAGTCGATCTTGCTCGAGATATTATCATAAGCATCTTTTGTGTGAAGTTATATTAAAACCCGTTAATAAATGTAGGTGGTAGAGCGATGACAAAGTTTTTCTAAAAATAGCCAGTGACCATGACCTTGAGACCATGACCTTGAAAGTCGAACTCGCTCGAGATATTATAATAAGCAACATTTGTGTGAAGTTATATAAAAAATCTGTCAAAAATGTAGGCGCTAGAGGGATCAAAGTTTTTCTAAAAATAGCTACAGTGACCTTGACCTTGAGACCATGACCTTGAAAGTCAAAGCAACTCGAGATATTATCATAAGAAACATTTGTGTTAAGTTCTATTAAAATTCATCAATGAATGTATGTGCTAGAGCGATGAAAATGTTTTTCTAAAAATAGCCACAGTGACCTTGACCTTGATGCCATGACCTTAAAAGCGAACTTGCTAGAGAAATTATCATAAGTAACATTTGTGTGAAGTTTATAAAAATCCGTCAATAAGAGTAGGAGCTAGAGCAATGACAAAGTTTTCTAAAAATAGACACAGTGATCTTGACCCCATGACTTTGAAAGTCTAACTCTCTTGAGATATTATCATAAGCAGCACGTGTGAAATTATATTAAAATCGATCAATAAATGTAGGCGCTAGAGTGATGACAAACTTTTTCTAAAAATAGCCACATGATCTTGACCTTGAGGCCATGACCTTGAAAGTGGAACTCTCTCGAGATACAGTCATAAGGAACATTTGTGGGAAGTCATATTGAAATCGGTCAATAAATGTAGCCGCTAGAGCGATGACAAAGGTTTTCTAAAAAAAAAGCCAATGTGACCTTGACCTTGAGGCCACAACCTTGAATGTCAAACTCACTCGAGATATTGTCATAAGGTACATCTGTGTGAAGTTATATTGAAAACCGGTGGAGAAATGTAGGCGCTAGAGCAACGACAAAATTTTTCTAAAAATAGCCAGTGACCCTGACCTTAAAGCCATGACCTTGAAAGTCGAACTCGCTCAAGATATTGTCCTAAGAAACATTTGTGTGAAGTTATATTGAAATCGGTGAAGAAATGTAAGAGCTAGAGCGATGACAAAGTTTTCTCTAAAAATAGCCAGTGACCTTGATGCTTTGACCTTGAAAGTCAAATTCGCTCGAGATATTGTCATAAGGAAGAGTTGTGTGAAGTTATATTGAAATCGGTGAATAAATATAGGCGCTAGAGCGATGAGAAAGTTTTTCCAAAAATAGCCACAGTGTCCTTGACCTTGAGGTCACAACCTTGAAAGTCAAACTCGCTCAAAATATTGTCTTAAGGAACATTTGTGTCTCGTTATATAAAAATCAGTCAAGAAATGTAGGTGCTAGAGCGATGACAAAAGTAAGTACCAAATACCTGTTTTGTTTGTTTGATGTTTAGCCACCCCGTCAACACTATAAAAGGCATTTTGGAGACGTTGCTTCCAATTTTGTGGGACTTTTACCCGACACTGAGATGAAATGACATCTCAAGCCCTGTCGCCCAATGAAACCAATAGGGTTTATAATCATGGAAGGTCCGACTCACACCGCTTTGCCAGGGCAGGCTTAGATCCTCTAAGCGGTTTACCAGTACTCATGTGCAGTCTGATTCAGCTCTGCGTGGAAGCATCATGCAGCACATTTATTTCTTCAAGCCCCAATGGGTGGGGGCTATCAAATACATGTTCTTATATGGTACTTAGTCCCTGTAGAGAAAACTTGAGGATTTGTGATGAAGTGCCATTGACTGCTTTCTAGTTTCTTGCTGTTTTGATTTGTGTGTGTGTTTCTGTTTTTGGGTACATGTTAGTTTTTGTTTAAATTGAGGTTTAACGTCGGTGTCTACACTATTAATGTCATTTTGGAGACATTGCTTTCAATTTTGTGGGACCTTTACCCGACATTGAGATGAAATGACATCTCAAGTCCTACTGCCCAATGAAATCAATAGAGCTTACATGCACTGGATGGTCTGACTCACACAACTTTTTCTGGGCAGGCTTAGTCCTGTCCTTCTTAACGATTTACCAGTATAGACGGGTCCAATGTTTTAACACATGACCTTGTTGATTTATGGACATCTCAGCCCCTAACAAACTCGGCCCCTGACAAACTCGGCCCCTATTCAACTCCGTCCCTAAAAACTCAGTCCCTAGCAGAATTTAGGTCCTAAAATACAATGTTTTTGTTTCCGAGAATCAATCTGGAAAGTGGATAGGTAGTTTCACAGAAAGTTTGAGCATATTTATCGTTTTTAATACGAAACATTATCCACGATAAAAGTTCGCGGAAACCAATGCTGTAATTGGGACGGTGTTGGAATTGGGTGTGGCATCACGAAAACATGCCTATATGATTTTGACCACCTGCAACGACACTTTTATATAGTAAAACTGGGGTTTAGAAGGGTTTATATAAATTTACTTTTTTCTTCTCAAAAACATAGATTGTTGGTTCTTGTAAGAACCGCCTCGTCAATGCCGTTTTTACAAGCACCCAAATCTGTTTGCTCAAAAACATAGATTTTTGATACTTGTTGGAATCGCCCTGTCAATGTGGTTCTAACAAGTACCCAAATTCTATGTTTATAGCAGAAATAAGAATCAAAGCGCCAAAGGCACTGAAATGACAGATTCTATGAGAAAATCAAAAATCTGTGAAAACTTACAGAGAACCTTTCTAAAAAATCTTAAAATTTAGAAAAGTACTTCTGCAAATTCCATTGTATGATATGTTTGCAGATGTCTATACACCGGTGGTATCATGAAATGCCATTCGATGTTTCAAATTTTGGAAAGAAACTATTTACGTTTTCAAAACCAAACATTAAAATTCAAGTTTTAACAATACTACTGGCAATTAGTAACATTTTTGTCTGGTCGGTTGTGGATACCTCCCCCCAAAAGATACTCTCTTTTTCACAAAGAGATCGGAGGAGAAAGGCTGGTCAGTCCAGTACATGAATTCCATTGGCTTGAAGACATTTTTGAGTAAGAACACCACTATGGGCCCGCTCGTAATCCTGCTGGATAAGATATCCCGGATTCTGAGCGTAAACAAATATAAATGGAACCACGTGGGGCCGACGCACTTGATTGATGTAACGTCTCGCTGTTCAATTAACGTCTCAGTCATGATCTTGAATGTTCTTAATGTCGCTAGCTACAATAGCTCGACATACCATTTCGCTTATTCCATCCGATATGTCATGCTCTATTACGCACGCGTCGCCTCGGCATACCTTACACCTATGTGTCAAAACATCCCAAAACGATAATCGGCGTGATTCACGCTGAAGTGCGATGTGTCACTGAAACGCATATCACGCGAGTCGTTTAGACGCCAATATACATGTACGTATTTCATGCACCAGCGTAAGTGTTCCGTACTGTGTCGACGTCTTAATGTTGGTCACGACAGGGACGTCTAGCTCTTAAAAGTGCATCGCATAAGTGCGACGAACAGTGCCAGTGCTTATTAGTCGGTAGTTGAAACCCTTTGTTTATCTACAGGTACAGTGTAGCAGATGCCGGCGGAAATCTGCTTCGCATATGCGTCTGTCGGATGAATCGATCTTGACGTACTGACGTCGGTATTCCGCCTCGCCGACGTCCACTAGCGTCTTCTGTTGATAGTAAGATGTCGTTCCGACAGACAAATAGATCACACACATGTGGCACCCAAAATCAGAGTCAACGCCATCCGCTTTCCGACCAGCTTCTAACTGTCCATTAGAAGCCTCCGTGGTGTAGTGGTTATGCTACTCGCGTTGTAAACCAGGGATCGCAGGATCGATCCTGGACTTCTCCAGACTTTCGGATGTGTCTTTAAACCGAGGTATCGTCTCCGTATGACCTTAGCTATTGGTGGGACGTAAAACTCAAACACTCACACACTCCCTCTAACTGTCCAGGGTTTAATGAAAAATGTTGCAATACGTTCTCACTTGATGCTTTTTGAGAACAAAATACAATTCCTTCTTTTCTAGGCACGACCTTACAATACACATCAAAAGTTTGATCCTGAACATGTGGTTTCTATCAGTGCTGGTGTGAAGGTGGTACAGAGTATTGTTGGCCCCCGCCCATCGGGGCTTAAAGAAATAGATGGGCTGCATGATGCTTCCACGCAGAGCTGAAACCGACCCGCACACGAGTACTGGTAATCTGCTTAGAGGATCTAAGCCTGCCCAGGCAAAGAGGTGCGAGTCGGACCATCCATGCATACAAACCCTATTGGTTTTGATTGGGTGGCAGGGCTTGAGATGTCATTTCATCTCAGTGTCGGGTAAAAGTCCCACAAAATTGGAAGCAACGTCTCCAAAATGACCTATACAGTGTTGGCGGGGACGTTAAACCTCAAATCAAACAATACAAAACACAGGATCGAGGCCGGACTGGTAACCATACGTCATGGTTGATTGATGTAACCTTTTTAGCTTAAGGGCATGGTGCCTAAGCGTGTTGTAATCCAGCAATCGTTTGGTTTCAAAATCAAAGCACCGAAAGTGTTGGTGGGATGTAGGTCGGGGTAAAAGTCCTGGGCTGAGATTAAACTGTTTAATTTAACTCTGAATTTCCAAACAAATAGTGAAGATTTTGATAAGAAGCGCGTTCTGCAGCGTCCGAACTTGGTCTACACTGTTTGCCAAGCTCACCCTATGATTCCAGGATGACCCTCTTCAGTCTTATGGAATACCCTGATCTCACTGCGGCTATTTTCTGCAAGAAAAAGGTTATTCTGAGAAGTCAGTGATAGTCACGTAGACGTTAGCTCTGAATCGCTTTTTTATTAGTAACTTCGGGTCGAATGCCAAACAATCAACTCGAACATAGCCGGGTCGTTTGTCAGTCTTGGTTACATGTAAGTGTTATCTGTAAAATCGATCTGCACTTGAAAAAATGTTCGATCTGGCAAACAATGTAGACTAAGATCAAACGCCACAGAACACGGTGCTGATCTTGTTCTACATTTTTTGCATCAGTTACTAAACTTCCGTTAAGTTTAAACGGATCAGTCCAAATCCTCGTTCATGACCAGCCTGCATTTAGAGACAATCGGCATGAGTGTTGTCAGTGCTTTGATTTATTCACTGCCTTGAGTTTCTGGAGTGTACTCTTCCATCACTAAAGTTTGGCTCGTCCATTCTGCTAAATATGGCACCTAGAATTATATCACAGGACCTACACTGTTTGCATAGGTATCTGTACCATATTCCAGGGTTGAAAGGGACAGCCTTTCTCGCAAAGTCTGATATACACCTAGTTGTAACTGACCTAGAATTGACCTCGAATGTCGGGAAACCCATTAATATTCTGGTCTGCAGCTGACCCGCTGGTCTTTAAGGATTAAATGTTGACAGCACTGTTAGAAAACAGTGTAAAACCTGAGCAGACGTCTAAGCAGATGCCGCATTGATCTAGGTATACAGTCTCGCATGATGCAGCTGATTCATATGAAGTGCTGAATATATTCTCTGAAAGGTAAGATAAAATCGTCAAGTCGTCTGCTTCAAAAGTTTGTATTGCGATTATAGGATGTACAATTTTGATAACTGCGCCTAACCGGACTACATTTTTGTGCGGACTCATATTTCTTTGGCGGTCAAAGCCGGAAGAAAGTCGTAAGAAAGCCGGAACTACTTTACAACACGCAGGATAGCTAGAGATGACAGATAGAATCTGTCATTAAAAATATGTTTCATGTTTCATCTGAAAATGTTCATATTTGGGTGGTGAAAAATTCAATATTTTAGAAAAGGCCTGTTTTTTTTTGTGATATTAATATTTTCAGTGTAAAACCAAATGTAAACCTATAGAAAACAATATTCGCCCCCGCCCATCAGGGCTTCGAGAAATAGTTTGGGCTGCATGGTGCTTCCACGCAGAGCTGAATCTGACACACACGAGTATTGATAAACTGCTTTGAAGGACTAAGCCTGCTCAGGTAAAGCGGTGTGAGTCAGATCGTCCAATGCATATAAGCCTTCTGGTTTCATCGGGCGGCTGGGCTTGAGATGTCATTTCATCTCAATGTCGGGAAAAAGTCCCACAAAATTGGAAGCAACGTCTTCAAATTGACCTAAATAGTGTTGACTGTGTCGTTAAACCCCAATTCAAACAAACAAAAACAAATAGAAAACAATATAGTTCATGATATACATGGTTCTCCACGAGCTGATTGTGCGTTAGCGCTTCATTAGGAAAACACTCCTATACAAATACATGGTCGATTCTTTTGGCCAAAAATGGAAATTTTAAGATGTAAAATTGTGATATTTTTCTTATTTTTGCTCGAAACATAGACTACGGGGGCTCGACGGTTCTATCGAGTACTCACAATCTGTTTTTTTTTTTTTTAGCAGATATAAGAAAAATAATGTTTTAAGAAAGAAACTTAATTTTTCTGTCGTTCATGAAAGTATGAATGACAGGTAGCACTAGCAACGTTTACATGAACCCTCCGGTGTTAAGTTACTTTGCAGGCGATCCGCTGCTTTCATACTTTCATGATTTGTTTTTGTTTGATTTGCGGTTTAACGTTCCCGTCAACATTGTACAGGTCATTTCGGAGACGTTGCTTCCAATTTTGTGGGACGTTTACCCGACATTAAGATGAAATGACATCTCAAGCCCTGCCACCCAATGAAACCAATAGAGTTTATAAGCATGGACGGCCGACTCGCACCGCTTTGCCTGGGCAGGCTAAGATCCACTAAGCGGTTTACCAGACACCAGTACTCGTGTGCGGGTCGGTTTCAGCTCTGCGCGGAAGCATCATGCAGCCCATATATTTCTTCAAGCCCCGACGGGCGGGGCCGTCATACTTTCATGAACAGCAGAAAAATAAAATTCATTTCTTAAATGAACACACCAGTACCTCATGGGTTAAGGTCGGATAAAAGCCCCACAAAATTGGAAGCAACTTCTCCAAAATGACCTATCCAATGTTGACGGGGGTGTCAAGCAATCAAAATCATTGGTATTAATAGAAAAAAGGCTAATGGCTGTGGAATGGTCAAACCCTGCAAATGATAATAAAAACAAAATTGTTCAATTTTTGTAAGTGCGCAACAGAACATACTACTTGTCTCTTTTAAGTGGAAGAGATGTAATTACACGCTAATCAATCATGACAATCAATTAGTTTATTAATTACATCGGAAGGTGAGTGACAGTGGACCCACAGCAGCGTGTCATACACTGGTTTAATCGACGGCATTAGGTTCATTTAACTCATGTGAGATGGGTTACTCATAATTTCATCAAAAGGAGTTCAAAAGGTAATTGGGCATATGTACATTAAAAATATGTGTAATCGTTTGATTAAGTCAATTCCAACACTAATATATTCATATTATAATTTTAGAGGCCGAGTTTGTCAGGGGCCGAGTTTGCTAGGGGCCGAGTTTGTCAGGGGCAGAGTTTGTTAGGGGCCGAGATGTCCTGTCACCGACCTTGTTTACTTGTTACTGCGCATGCGCAAAACTACTTTTGATAACGATCTTTCGTGGTTGGCAAAAAGCCGCTGGTTCCTTATAAACACATTGTAAATAGGTTTAATATTACAGGCATATTTTAGTTAAATTTTACAGAAAATCAATCGATTTACACTTTAAATGAGTAGATAAATATATTCAAGACTTCATTCCTGCGTCTTACGCCTTTTTAGTCATTCCTTTTGCGCATTTTCATTACAAATAATTAAGACCATCCCGCCTCATTACCTGCCTAACTTTAACAGGTAATTACCGTAATTATCATCAAAACATCCTCAAATATACTAGAAACCAATCATACTTGCTAATACATGTCTATTTTAAAAGTTTAAAGGTCAATTTTGTCATTTCGATTCCAAACGAAACACAAGTTTACAGAAAATAACATCGCATTTACAATGGCTACAAACAGCCAACGACGCTTTTTGCCCATCACCGGTAAGTTCCGGCAAATAGTATTATTGAGTGATGATCATGATGTAGTGTTTGGATATGTCTATTCATGTGTGGTTAGTTTCAGCTCTGCGTGGAAGCACCATGCAATCAATCTACTGATCTATTTCTCCAAGCCCCAACGGGGGTTTAGAATCTCCTCAATAAGGCACATGACCATCATGCAGAAAATATAGCTGGCATTACCTTGGTGAATGAACATTAATAACTTAGTATCACTGTCATGTCCAATAACCTGACAACAGTTATGGTGGCTGTGTCACTAGTAACTGCGCATGTTCTTTCACCGGTGTAATCGAACGACCCCTGGTAGATCATGGCACGATCCGAACTTTTGGATGACGAGGAAGATCACCATTTTGAACACTGCAGAAATGGCAGTGCCAATTCTATCTTTCATACTGTGCATACCTTGCACTTTTTTTTTACAAATAAACATGCTTTAACAACACTAAAAATGTCTATTTTCTTATTTTTCGCAGGCATAGTATTTTCTGCCAGTTGAGGCACACCTCCAGTTTGGAGTCTTCTTGAGTTATGAATTCAACGTGGGTGTATTTAGGGACAAAAATCTCACTATTTACACAGGCTGTAAAATCTCCAAAAAAATCTGTCGTAAGAAAACCATTCCCAGTGCTGTGCGCTTCAGTCATCTTCTCCGTTTGGGAATCAATGAGAGTTTTTTTGTTTTTTTTTTGTATCTTGCCGTGTGTAGAGCATGGCACAGGTTGACTGATTGTCTTTGTAGGGCTCTAAGATGGGGATGATAATCCGGTATGCTATCAGGGTCAATAAGTTTGCTGCAATCTAGAATAAATTGTATATTGTTGTCTGAGGACCACCGTAAAAAGCTGTTTGCGAGATCCAGGAGCCGACCAAGCATAGACTGTCTTACATCGTCCAGTGCTTTACAATTCAGCAGAAAGTGCTCAGTTGTGTCATCACCATCGTTGCCCATGACGCATGTACGGTTCACCTGATTTTGATTGAAGCACACACTGTTCACTTGTAAAATCACGGTAAGACCCTGTAACAAGCTTCAGCTTCGTCTTAACACGGGTAACATCTCTAACCTCATGGGTATGCTGGAAAAGCCTGTGCTTCTTCCCTGGGGTATAGTCCTTGGTGTTTAGGTAGTGGATAGAGGGGTAGAATGCAGCCTTCACTATTATGATGGCGGACCAGTAGTTAATGACGTGCTTGTACACTGTTTACCAGAGAAACCGAAATAGAAGTGAAGACAATGATCAGGAATCGATACAATTAACCCACAGCTCCCATCAGATACACCAAAGGGAAAGAAACACAAGCATGAAACAACAAACCCTAATGGAAACATCAAAAGCGGAAAGCCAAAAGGACAGTTACTTTCCCATAAAATAGCCAATTGGCTATCCAAAACAAAATAATATAAGCGAAACAAACACTCAAAGACAAACCATAACAAAATTAAACCGCGACAGAAGAACCGCTTTGGAATGGTCAGTGAAACGAATTCCACTGGGGGGCTTAAATCGATTTTACGTGGCCACAATCCTCGGCCTTACATCCGTCGCGATTAAGATAAATAACCAGTGCTTCAGCTGAAGTGCACGACCCGCCGGATGCTTTTAGCTTTATGAGTGTTACCATATATGGGTATGGCGGCCATTTTGGTCATGTGACCTGGACATAAAACGGTTCCCCAAATAAATGCACCTTATCGTAAGGAGCAAAAATATATCTTATACTTTAGTACTGTATTCTGAATCATTTGCAGGATAAAATCCAACACAAAAGCATATGTGTCAAAGTTTGACCTAGGCACAAAGAAGGTCAAGGTCAACCCAGGGTCACCATTTTAGCAATTTATGATGGGCCTATGTTCCAGATGCTATTTATCAAGTTTCGTGGAAATCTGTACAGTGGTTCTGGAGAAGACTATTTTTGAAGGGTTTTTACCAAATATTGCTTGGCGGCCATTTTGGTCATGTGACCTGGACCCCATGAAGAAATTTTGGTTTCCCCCATCCCGTAGAGGCTCCATATGAAATTTTACTTCAATCGGCCCAACGATTTCCGAGGAGAAGCAGTTCGAAAATTTTCACATTTTTCGCCTCGGCGAGGCTGTACTAAATGGAATGTAATATTTCGCAAGTTCAGTGATAAGATCTCATTGATATTTATCAGTATGCCAAAAATTGTTTAAATATTCCAAGCGGTTAAGTCACTATCACCAATTTTCACAAACGGGTTACGGACGGACAGATAGACAGACCATATATGGCTTGGCGGCCATTTTGGTCATGTGTCCTGGACCCCATGAGCAATTTTTGGTTTCCCCCATCCCATAGAGGGTCCATATGAAATTTGATTTCAATCGGCCCAACGGTTTCGGACAGATAGCCAGACCATATATGGCTTGGCGGCCATTTTGGTCATGTGTCCTGGACCCCATGAGCAATTTTTGGTTTCCCCCATCCCATAGAGGGTCCATATGAAATTTGATTTCAATCGGCCCAACGGTTTCCGAGGAGAAGCAGTTCGAAAATTTTTCGCCTCGGCGAAGCTATACTAAATGGGATGTAATATTTCCAAGTTCATTGGTTAGATCTCATTGATATCTATCAGTATGCCAAAAATTGTTTAAATATTCCAAGCGGTTAAGTCACTATCACCAATTTTCACAAACGGGTTATAGACAGACAGACAGACAAACCATATATGGCTTGGCGGCCATTTTGGTCATGTGACCTTGACCCAATGAGCAAATTTAGGTTTCCCCCATCCCATAGAGGCTCCATATGAAATTTGACTTCAATCGGCCCAACGGTTTCCGAGGAGAAGCAGTTCAAAAATGTTCGAAAAATTTCACATTTTTCGCCTCGGCGAGGCTATACTAAAGGGAATGTAATATTTCGTAAGTTCATTGGTTAGATCTCATTGATATCTATCAGTATGCCAAAAATTGTTTAAATATTCCAAGCGGTTAAGTCACTATCACCAATTTTCACAAACGGGTTACGGACGGACCCAAAGAAGGTCAAGGTCAACCCAGGGTCACCATTTTAGCAATTAATGATAGGCCTACATCCCAGATGCTATTTATCAAGTTTCGTGGAAATCTGCCCAGTGGTTCTGGAGAAGACTATTTTTGAAGGGTTTTTACCATATATGGCTTGGCGGCCATTTTGGTCATGTGACCTGGACCCCATGAGCAATTTTGGTTTCCCTATCCCATAGAGGCTCCATATGAAATTTGACTTCAATCGGCCCAACGGTTTCCGAGGAGAAGCAGTTCGAAAATTTTCA
>CAUZLF010000762.1:0-93600 GCA_963580285.1 Lucinisca nassula
AAAAAGTTGTTACTTGGTTAGGATATTGCATTTGTTCTGTACATACATGCATACTTAGTTTTACATACATACCCTACCTACCCCACCCTACCCTAGCATACCCTACCCCACAACCCCACCCCACCCCCATCCCAAAACAACCCCAATCCACCCCCAACCCCACCCCATCCCAACACTCCCCACCTTACCCGACCTCGCCCCATCCCACCCACCCAAGCCCACCCCACCCCACAAGCCCACCACACCCCATCCCACCCCACACCCCACCCCACCACAAATTCCACCCCGTCCCACCCGACTCCTAACCCATCCCACCTCACCCCACCCTACCCCACACCAGCACACCCCACCCTACCCCATCCATGCTACCACCATCCTAACCGTACTGAAGAAAAAACCCGTCCATAATGCCATTAGGCATTTTTCTTGTATTAGATGGATCAGAGCAGTCTCTATCAGAGGCACTTGCGGTTTTAAATTCATTTGCGTTACTGTCGGGACTGAAAGTTAACACTTCAAAAACGAGAGCTGTATGGATCGGGATTAAAAAATTTTGTGGGGAAACTTTTAATCATAGGTTTAAGCTGGACTGGACCCAAAAGATTTTTACGATTCTGGGAATAAAGTTTTCGTATAATTTGGAGGAAATGATAGAGTTAAATTTTAAAGAAAAAATATCACAAATTGAGAAAGAATTAAAAAAATGGTCCAAAAGAATTTTAACACCTTTTGGCCGCATAACTATACTAAAGACATTAATTATATCTAAATTAAACCACATGTTTATTTCGCTACCGAATCCTCCTCAAGAATTAATAAATAATTTACAAAAAAGATTTTTTAATTTCATTTGGAAATCAGGGGTAGATAGAATAAAAAGAGAAATTATTATGCAAGATTATGATATGGGTGGCTTAAAAATGCTGAATTTAAATAATTATATTACTGCCTTAAAAGCAACTTGGATAAGAAGATTGATTACGAAAGATTCTAAGTATAAACATATTTTTGAAGTAAATTATTGTAATGTCGATACACTATTAAAGCGTGGAATGGAATTTATAAAGTTTTTAACTTTAAAAAACAAAAACGAATTTTGGAATAATGTTTTACATTCATGGATCGAGGTAAATAAATTGATTAAAGTAAAAACTAAAGAAGACATATTGTCAGTAAACTTATGGGATAATAAAGACTTAAAGATTAATAATAAAACTGTTTTTTACAGAAGATGGTTTGACAAGAATATTTTGTATATCAAAGATATAGTAAATACGGATGGAACTATTTTAGATTTTAATACATTTACACAAAAATTTAATATTAATATTAATTATTTGGAATATTTTGGTGTTGTTTCTGCGGTACTACATTTTATAAGAAAACAAAACATATTACTTAGTACATTGATTTTAACAAATTGTTATTTTCCATGGACTATTAAAGAAATAATGAGAGATACTAAAGGTTGCAGAAATATTTATAAAATACTGAATGAAAAAATAATACCATCTAAAAGCCAACGGAAATGGACAGAACTTTTTCAGAACATAGAACTTAACTGGAAAAATATTTATAAAACACCAGCTATTGTCTGTAACAATACAAAACTACACTGGTTTCAATACAGAATAGGGCACAGGATTTTAGCAACTAACGATTATCTTTTTAAAATACATGTTAAAAATGATAACCTTTGCAGTTTTTGTCGATCATTCCCAGAAACGTTAGAACATCTATTTTGGAACTGTCAAATAATTTCGGAATTTTGGGAAAGAATAGAAAACTGGATTAATGAAAGAAATGAGTGCACTATTAGTATAACTATGTACAATGTTTTTTTTGGAACATCAAAAATTCAAGAAATAAATAAACCAGCCAATCATATCATCATATTAACAAAGTATTACATTTATAAATGCAGAATTAATGGTGCCCGGCTCAATTTTACAGTTTGGAAAAATAAGATAAAAAATTCCTTATTATTAGAAAAAATGAGGGCGGTCAAAAACAATAGGATTGAAAATTTCTTTAAGATTTGGGGAAAATGGACTGTCCTTTTCGAAACTAATGGGTAAAGAAGTGTTTTACAAATTTTCAGTCCCGACACGGAACGACTCGATAATAGTATTTGGTAGTTTAGCCCTTTTTGTGCCGGATGGAATCTTTCACCTTATATATAGTGGAAGTCCGTTTCGGGGTTTGTGGGTGCCGGGTTTTGTTTTCTTTAAAATTTATTCCGAAAATAGCTGACCTTTCTACAAACAGTATTGGCCCTGATTTGGACGCCACGCTGTGTGGCGTCTGGTCTGGGCCTGCACTGTTTGCCAAGGTACCCGTTCTGGGGTTTCCGGTACAAGAGGGGTTAAATAACATATCATAAAATGTATCTGCTAATCAGCATCTGCAATGCCTTTGGTTAGTTCTGTACTATAGATTTAAAAAACTAGTTTGATTATTTAAACCTGCAGATATGATAATTCATATAGATGTAACCGTCTTGAAATGTGCTATGTTACATGTGCATATGTTTATATTGTATGTGTCGTCAGAATTAATAATAAAAAAAAAAAAAAAAAAAGAAATGGATGCGGCTCAATTTCGTCTTTGTTAAAACAAACAGTGTAGAACCAGAGCAAATGCCATATTTTCTGCCCAGATCAGACGCCAAGTTTGCAGCGTCTGATCATAAAGGCCCGTAAAACATTCAAAGACCGTACACCTAATTCATCGCCAGCAAGAAATGGATGCGGTTAAATTTCGTTGTTGTTTAAGCAAACAGTGTAGACCCAGATCGGGTGACGCATTTTGCAGCCCAGATCAGACGCCAAGTTTTGCAGCGTCAGATCATAATGGTCCGTAAAATCACTCAAAGTCCGTATACCTAATTCATCGCCAACAAGAAACGTATGCGGTTAAATTTCTTCGTTGTTTAAGCAAACAGTGTAGACTCAGATCAGATACCGCATTTTTGCGGCCCAGATCAGATGCCACGTTTTGCAGCATCTGTGTATTTGGGATTTGGGTCTACATTGTTTGCCAATGTCCCACAAATGGGACGCTAGGCATATATGGGTTAAATATCTGATCTGGATCTACACTGTTTGCCAGCGTCCCACAAATGGGACGCTAGGCATATATGGGTTAAGCCTTTGATCAAGATCTACACTGTTTGCCAATGTCCTTCCAATGGGACGCTATGCATATATGGGTTAAACCGTTAATCAAGTTCTACACTGTTTGCCAAGCAGGTCTTGAGCCGTAATTTAAGGTCACTCAATATATCTATGTGATCTTCTATAAAATAAAGTCATGTTGTGTGCACTCACTAGAATCGCCTCAGTGAGGCGCTTATATTGAGCACACAACATACATTAATATCATTATTTAATAATAATTTCATTATTTATGACGACCCGAAGTGGAGACATAAGGGATGAGGTACCACTACTCACAACATTCAGGACACAATCCGGGAATTTCTCGGACAAATCAACTTAAAAAACGGACCCCTAACATATTCAAAATGAAAAGTAATTTTTAATAATCTTTTGGAATGGAGCTTAAAATTTTATTTGATACTAATTATATTAATTTCTGACAACCCGAAGTGAAGATATTAGGGATAACGCACCACTACCCCAACATCCAGCTCACAATCCGGGAATTTCCCGGACAATTTAACTTCAGAAATGGACCCTTAAAATGTTAAAATCGAAAAATAGTTTTTAATAATCTTTTAGACTGGAGCTTAAAATTTTATTTGATACTAATTTTATTAATTTCTGACCATCCGAAGTGGAGATATTAGGGATAACGCACCACTACCCCCCCATTTCCCGAACATTTCCCGGACATTTCCTGGACATTAGTGTGCACCGTCATTTCGGCCTTTTTCGGAGTGTCGTTTCGGCCAGATTTTATTACCAGACTTGCCTACCCTTACGATTTGGTCGTAAGGCTTACTAAAAAAATTTTTATGTCTAAATTACGACCTTGCGATTGCGAATGAATTCTGTACGATTTTCCGTGTTCTTAAAAAATTGGCAATTCAGCGTATTTTTTGTGGTTTGGTTCGGTACAGCATGCTCCTATACCGGAACAAGATAATAGTTACCATACTTGGTTTACTCTCGTGACGAAATGAAAAGTTCAATTTCAGTGGCTAACAGTAGGAAAGGCATCCAATCACGACTCGTTTAACAAATAATGTTTGATATCAGCGGCAAGATGGATGCCTCTGCAAAAGAAAATCACATTGGAAAGAGAAAAGCTGCATTGGTTTGAAGTATAACAATAAACATGATCATATATTAACTTATTTTGACCATGCATCAAATACCTTGAAACCATTACGAATAAAATTGAAATCTTACGATTTTTTTTCATGGGATCTTACTTTTTTCTGTCTCGATGGGTAGGCAAGTCTGTATTACATTTTTATGCAGATTACCTGTTGAATTTTAGAATATTTTTGCATGGCCTTTCACGTTAGCCATGTTTTTGATAGCCTATTAATTAAAGAATTTTAAAGTTCTAGGATTTGATAATTGTCTGAAAACAACTTTACTACCAGTATATATAAAACTGTATATCAGATAACAATCACACAGCAGACACACAGCCCTAGGACAACGTAAAATCAATGTGACAATATCACATACATCCCGATTTCGAACACCCCGACGGGCCCTTATCTCCTGGCAAGCCAATTTTCCTAATTAAAGTCTTTTTTCGCGGAACAACCATCTTATTGTTCATTGTAGTAAAATACCTTTGTAGTGCCTTTCTCATGAGAAAAAAATCACTTGTCAGTGAGGGTAAAGCGACATATGGGCTCCGAAAATCCTTTTGATCTACTGGCTGTTTCGGGTCTGTGTAGTTGTAAATGTTGGTTGATTGCACAAAATTGTTAGCGCCAATTAAGATTACATGATGTAATTTACAGGTGTATCTGGCCTGTTAACTCGTGCACAAGATTAAACGCACTTTGTACCGTTACCTCGTGCTAAAGCATGAAACCATACAGGTGCAGTCGCAGTTTGTAATGGTGACTACTTCACTTGATAGATTTTTGAAAGGTAACCGGGTGCTAAAAGCACATAGGGGCTACCCCAATGGAGACTACAAATGTTTTATTTGTTTATCTATATCAGATTAATGTTATATATATTAGATTAATATTCTTGAAAGTAGTGTTACCATTGATTGTCATTTACTTGTTTCTGTACCTTATATATCACTCTTACACCCATCTATCATTCCCATTTTTCATGAATAGGCAGCAATTCTTAATTTTGTGAGTAAAAGATAGTTATTATTTAGTATTTACCAGCAAAACATCACCTAATTTTCTTTAAATGCAGTTGCTCCCCTTGAAAATGCTTTATACAAGTACTCGCTTTTCAAAAATAAAATTGTGACAGGCACAGTGAACTTCATGTCAGTGAAATCTATATTTTAGTCCATTTATTGTGTATATCTAATGCCTACCCATAAACCTCTTTATAACAATATTCATTATATCAAGGTTTGGATATAGCAAATGACAGTTTACCCTATTTTTATATATATACACTATTACCCCAAAATATTGTATGTTGTCATGTTTCTTTATAATCTAGTAATGTTTGTTTGCTAATAACATTTTCACTTTTGGGCTCAACAAGAAAGGGGTATATGTAGTATGTATACCCATGTAAACCCCAATCTTTTCCAAAACTTAGGTTCACAGGAGAGCTCATTACACCAACCTCGTCTCTCATCCAGCCACACACACTTCCCCCCTAGACTTCACCATGTTTTCCAAGGGTCGAGAACTTCAGAAGTCACATTTTCCTTATTTTATGGGCCAGCTTGGGGCCCTGACATTACCAGTATCTGCTGAAAGACATAGGTTTTGGGTACTCTTTAGAACTGCCTCAATGTTTCACCGAAAAAAAAAAAAGAACACTTAACTGTGGAGAAATCTTCCTATTTGAAAATCAAAATCTCCCTATTTGGGTCCAAGAAAATATCACATGTGTGACATCATGACATTGCATCTATGTAGATGTGACGTTGCATAAACTTTATGAAATTGCATCCCACATTGATGTGACTTCTTTGTCACCTGCAATGCACAATAAAAAAAGAAGATTTTTTTTAAAGATCCTTTGAAATCATTATGAGCGATTGCAAGGATAATTGATGGGATGGTATCTCTGAGCACCTGGTATACATTAATTGCTGACATTTGATTCCTTGAAATGCAAGCATATCAATTATAACATATTTGGATGTTTTGCTGTTATTGTTGTTTATCTAGAAAGCATTTTATCGCTGCTTATGAGCTCAATGTGCTATAATAACTTCTTGTAGTACATTTCACATGGTACTAAACTCATGCTGCTATATTTGCGCATGCGTAAATACGTTACAATTCAAAATCTTTTTGTGCTCCTGATGAACTCCATCAGTGCAGACATAATATCCTTCTGTCCTTGTTTACTTACGTCTTTCACCATGCCTGTTAACACTTTCACGTTAATTTCTGTAACCAATCCTGTATCTTCCCTGCTCAGAATATCTTCAACTGTATGCTCTAAAATAGCCCTTTCTGCAGTAAATCTCTGACAGCAGAACAGGTAATGAACAACATTCTCTTTCATATTGCACACCTCGCATAAACTTGACAAATATTTGTTAATTTTGGCCTGGTGATCATTTAATATTGAATGCTGATTAACTGCAGAGAATGTCCTTCTGTCCCAAGCACCATGACAGTTCCTTTTTCCAACAAAAATTGGGCCAAAAGTAGAAGTAAAACAAAGATCAGGAATTGATACAATTAACTTACTCCACCCATAAAAGACACCAAAGGGAAAGAAATACAAACATTAAGCGACCAGACCATAATGTAAACCTAAACAAAGGAAGGCCATAAGGACAGTTACTTTCCCACAAAATGGCCATATGGCCATCCAAAACCAAAAGACACAAGTGATACACACAGTAAGTAACAAACAACAACATAAATAAATTGCCACAGAAGAGCCGCCTTGGAACGGTCAGTGGAAGATTTCCACTGGGGGGCTTAAATCGATTTTACGTGGCCACAATCCTCGCCCTTACTTCCGTCGCGATTTAGACAAATAATTTGTTCAGTCCGCATAAAGGCCTCCTAACTCATCAGTGCAACATCTCCGTGAACACAAAAATCAAAGAACCACAGAGGTGAGACAACGGTGAGGACTCGACAGCAAGAAACCACTGAAATGCTGGAGCAAAAGAAAACCAACAGTTAAACTCCGATGAGCCCGACCAGAGACAGAGCATCAGGCACCAACCAACATTATCTCTCTAATTTTCAATAAGCCTTTACATTGGAGCCGTCATAGAATCTGAGGCCTGACCCACCGGGGTGCAATTAAAGAGGGAAGCAAAGTTGCCAACCGTGATTGGGTTAACTACCATGCATGCAGTCTGTCGTATAATATCCATGTTGTACCCAATCTTTTTATATCGAAGAATGATTTTACGAAATTGGGTGCTGAAGTCATTGCGGTTATATATTTTTCTGAATTTATATACTAAGTCACCATAAAATTCGGGTTCCGATAGACCTTGTTGCAGAAGAGATTTAAGTCCAATATTGAATTTTGAAATTAAATCAGAATGGCGTCTATAAAATTTTGAAAAGGACCCACCAATTTGGCTGAAACAACCCACCCCCAAAATTGGGCCGAAACGACTCAGGACGTTTCAGTCCTGTGACCCTACAGCTGAGAGCAAAATGGATTTCTAAGGGCACAAATTCTTAGTGTGTTTGGACTATGTCACTGTATTGTAAATACCAGAAAGTCACATCATATTTGGTAATATTTAATTACAGTTCATCCACTGCAATTTTTTTTAACATGCGCAACCCCCACATTGAGGGAGGCTTGGTCAGATGATAAGAAGGGTTAAATCTGAAACAAGCACGCTGGATACGCTCTGATAGGGGGTCGCAAGGTTATCACAGTGTTTCTACAGTGTTACAACAGGTGTAAAATTGATTACCACTAGTTTCACAGGTAAATAAGATAATTGCGGTGGATCCGCGGTTAGTAATGCCTTGTCATTGCAATGGCTAGCAGCGGGATGCAGCACAGGCTCATGCACGGAAACACTTTGGACCAAAACAATTTGACCTCTGTGGGGTTGCACGGGTGCAAAAGAATTTGATGCAGGTGTTCTGTAAGTACAGAAGCTTCCTGCCTACTGTTGTCCCTGTGAGTACCACTGACCACATTACCAAAACATGCCTATTCAAATATACTGAAAAATTAACCACCCAAAAATTAAAATTTTCAGATACACCACAACCTCTTTATAACACTATTAATGCGGTCCAAAACAGGAACCGTGTTTGTTAGACAACAGTGTTATATTCAAACAAAAATGTATAGATTATATAGAAAAATGACCATTTATGGTCATTTTTCTGTACAATTTATATAGAAAAATGACCATTTATGGTCATTTTTCTGTACAATCTATATATTTTTGAGATCCATCTTGAAACCCTGTTAAATCCAAAACCGTGTGATAATGAACCGTGTTATAACAAGGTTGTGGTGTAATTAATTCTGATATTTTTCTTATTTCTGCTTAAAACATGGATTGCAGATACTCTTTAGAACCACCTCGACGAGTCTGTTCTAACGAGTGACCAACATCTATGTTTTGAGGAGAAATAAGAAAAATAACATATACCCCTGTAAACCCCAGCTCTATAATATAAAAGGAGGGTTTGAAGGGGTCAAAATGATATAGGCATGTTTTCGACTTTTCGTGATGATATACAAAATCTAGCTGTTGGTTATTTATAGCAGTGCTTTTCTTCTGGTTGTGTCGTCAAAGAACTGTAAAATCTGGACTTAGCTCATGTACTGAGACATTAGCAAACAGTGTAGATCAATGTGGGCTCTGATCAGAGTCAAAACTGTTTGCATATAATACAGGAATTTAAAGGTTAAATGAAACTTTAATATTGATTAAAAATGGAGGGTGGTTTGGTGAGGCAAAGGATACTTGTATCTTGCATCACTGGGGCATCCATCTGATACTAGTTTACAGTCGGACAAGGCCTGCTGTTCGTGCAGCAGGTAAGGGTAGAGCGGGAGTGCTGTTATTTCTTCTGTTGCTATACTTCCATTCATTTACCTCTTTCTCGTGTATCCCTTATTTTCATTGCCTCTCCTATCTCTTTTCTCCCTTTCTCTGGGAGATGATACAAATGACCCACAAAGGTTGACATGTCAAACAAACAATCAATCATTGCTTTTAGCACGTGGCATTCCACCATGACCTTTTTGGGGTGAGCGTTTATCATTCGGCCTAAAGTTACTTGGCACAGAAACTCTTCGGTACATGACTATCACTGACTTGTAGGAAATCCAGGAAACTTACTTATAGAAAATTGCAGCATTAATTTTATTGCACTGAGGTTTGCATCTTGTGTAATAGGGTTATCCATAGATTCTGTTGGGTTTGGCTTACAGTGTTGACCCAGATCAGACATGGTTGAATGTGGCATCTGATCAGGATTATCACTGTGTACAGTACAGGAATCAGAAAATGCAGCATTCAATCAGAGTCTACACATTTTGCTTAAAAACTGAAATTTAATGGTTAAGCAAAAGAGTTGAAGTCTCAGTCCAAGACTATTTTCCCAGCCTACACTCAGAGACAATCGACCCGACAGTGTTGTCAGTACTTTGATTTTTTCTCTGGGGAACTGTCAGCGGCCAGTTATTCCAAGCCTCGTTAGCTTAATGAGCTTAACTTAAAATTTTGGTATTTTTGCTGAAAATATATGAGCAGCTTTTGCAAATCTGCTCACATTTTTTTAGCCAAAATATTAGCATATTTGCCATAATGAATGATCAAAGTTGAAGGATACGTTAACTAACGACGTCATTAGTTTTGAACAACTGACCCCATATCTGTACCTGCACTATTTGTAAATGGTACATTTTAGGGTTTCTCATATAAAATGGGTTAATCTTATCATCAGGGTCATTGAGGTTGTGAGTGCTGATGTTTGGTGGAGTGCCAAGTGTTGACTAGACAAAGAAAAAAGATGGATGAATCCAAGGACACTCAGGTAAGTCCTTCGGCAGGTAACAGTGAAATTTCACTATTAAGACCACCTAAAATTAACCCTTATCTTGCTGAATATTCATTTAAGCCACACCCATTTCTCTCTATCATCCAATCAAATTACTTGATGTAATTTATTGCTACAAATTCATAAACTGAATGGCAAACAGTGTAGATCCTGATCAGATGGCTTGCAAAGACAGGGGTTGTTGTGAACAGCAAGATAAGGGTTAAGACTAATTCTGCTTTAAAAAGCTTATTTAGTAGGTTGCAGTTATTCTTTCTTTGTGTTTTCTGCATACATTTTCCTCCGGTCAGAGACCACCTCCAAAGACTAGTTTTGAACAGTCCCAAAGGTGGCCATTATATAAGAATTTTGCTTTATATCATTGACATTTAGGGCTTACTTTAGCACATAAAAATGGCCATTTTGACTGAAGGTTTGGACATTTTGTCCAAGTAAAATGGAATGATCTCAGAACATTTCAATTAGTAAAGGGACAAATGCCCCCAAATGTCAGTTTTATTGGGACATAGGGAAAACATTAATGTTGTACATCCGTATTTTTCACCAGGTTTCCATGCATCGTGAGTTTGAAAATCCAAGAAGTAATCAGCCCCTATTTTTCCTAATTTAGAGACAGATATTCCCAAGTTATATAACAAATTTCACAATTTCTGATGTTGTGCTACATTTTGATAAAAAATTTATGAAAATTGAACCAAAATTGACAAAGTTATAGCTGATATAAATTCCCAACTATAAATATTAGCAAGCTGTTTTTCCCAAACCCAGCAGCCCCTGGACCCTGATTCTGAAGGATAGGAAAATTCTTCCTAGGTTGAGACAGCAGTGTGAGACAAAGAAATCTCACACTGTCATACAAAGGGATATTCTTGTCCCATCTGTGAGAAAGTGCTATTTTTCATGGCACCAAAAGTGGCTTGACATTGTCCAGTTTCTTTTCTGTCTTTCTTTGCAGTCAAAATCTGACTCTGAAAGAAGTCCTAGTTTACAAGAGATAATGAGACAGGGGAGAGAAGAGAGAAAAGCTGAGGAGCAAAGGGAAGCAACCCAGGACTCTAATGCCAGTGCTTCCGGTGGTCCAAGGGAGATAACTGAAGAGAAAAGAGAATCAGGAAGTGACAGTGAAGATGATCTGATGTTGATAGCGGGGCTTTCAGAGGTGGTAGGTTCTCATGAGCACAGAACGCCCTTTAAATCTCACATTACAGAGGACCCGCGTTGTAACGACATTCGTTATGATGGCAAAACTCGTTCTAACAACAATTTCAATGGAATGAATTCTTAGCTCAAGGTTTGGCCTCGATTCCGATCGGCTTGGGCTTCCTTCTGGTTGGAAATGCCTAAATCGAATCCATAGTCATGAAAGATTCTTGTAATTTAATACTCCAAGTATCAAATGTTATAGACATTTGTTAGAATCGCCTCAATGAGGTGATTGTAACAAATGTCTATAACATTTGTTCTTGGAGTAATTATGTGGAAAAGATCTTTTATAGCCTATCATAATTGTAACTGGGATTCTTTATAATGGCAAATCCAATATAACGGCACAATAATAGGGAACAAATACTGTCGTTATAACGTTGGTCCTCTGTATGAAGAGAAAAGTGGGTTTTAGCCGGGTATATTTTTCACCTGTTTTATGCACAATAGCATAGATTGAGGGGTCTCATTTGTACTGCACCCATAATCTATCTTCAAAACAGTTTTGATAAAAATAAAAAAAAAAAAAAAGCTGGGACACTTAACGGTAATTCAATCTTGGCAAATAGGATTTAAAAGTCACTCATCCAACATGATTACACTCACCAACATGCAAAGTGAGTGCTTCAGAAATCCAGATTTAAGGGGAACCTGACAGGTTTTTCCACCATTTTTAAAAGAGAGACAACTTTTGGGACTTCCTGTTCACTTTTCTATAAGTCCTGTTCCACAGAAAAAGGGGTCAACTCTTAAAGGAAAGAATTTGCTCCTGGTCAACTCTTAAAGGAAAGAATTTGCTCCTCAGGAGCAAATTCATTCCTTTAAGAGTTGACCCCTATTGACATGGGAGACAAAAATACTTTTGGAAGAGTTGCCTCCCCTAAAGGTGTTCCCATTCCCCTTAATTCAGATGGTGTTTAACTGGAAACTGTTGTTTTGTTTCATTTAAGACAGGTGTGGAGGAAATTCCATCTTTTAACCCTTATCCTGCTGACCCAGGATATGCTCTACCTATGCAAATTGGGGCTTGAAGAAATAGATTGGGCTGTTAGAAGCCTCTGTGGTTTAGTGGTTATGCTACTGGCCTTGAAAACCAGGGGTCGCAGGATTGAAACCTGGCTTCTCCAGACTTTCAGATGAATCTTTAAACAGAGGTTCCATCTCCTTATGACCTTAGCTGTTGGTGAGAGGTAAAACTCAAACACTGACTCACAGATTTGGCTGCATGATGCATCCACGCAGAGCTGAAACTGGCCACACTTGAGTACTGGTAAACTGCTTGGAGTTTCTAATTCTGGCATGACACTTTTAGTTAGATGTACCCTCAGTGGCTCAAATTAGTAACTTTCCCTGTCTCAAACAAATTTTCATGGTCCCAAAGGGGTTCAAGCCATTGTAGTTTGATTGGACAGTTATCTCAAAGGATATGTCAAGGGAGATAATTGAGAAGTGTTACCCACCAAGCATATCAGAAAGAAAAAGCAAGCAAACCTTTTAAGAAAAGTAACAAAATTTATTGACAAAATGTTTGAAGTGTAAGAAACATAAATACAGTCAAACTTCAATGGCTCGAACACCTTAGGGACCTCGAAAATCTGTTCGAGACAGTGGTAGTTCGAGCTACTGAGGGCTACTGTCAGGAGGCATGACAAGATACTTTTGGACAATTTTTCGGTATTCTATAATGAAAATGTATGCTGTGTGTACTCATTAGAATCGCCTCCATTGGAGGCGATTCTAATGAGTACACACAGCATACAATTGTAATATAAAAGAGGAAACTCTCCTAAATTATCCCTCACTATTTGTTATCTAGAGCATTTCCCTAGGGGCTAAAGAACTGGTTCGACTCAGCCATAGTAAATGAGCCATCGGTGTTCGAGCCATCGAAGTTATACTGTATACTTCTCTGAGTTACCTCTGCTTTTAAATATCCTTAATCCCACAATAAGCACTTGCTGTCCTTAATGAATAATAATCCTCAAGTAACCCAACACAGATTTTAGAAGAAAATTTCTTAAAATAATGAAACTACCTTTGATAGGTTTTGCAATGCATGTTGTTTTATTCATTTTCAGGCACTACTGATGAAGAAACCGGAATGTGTTTATGGGTATGTTGCTATGCAGAATGTTATATTTAAAGGTGATGTGAGGGATGTAAGGCATGAGTTTGATCTAAATTACGATAACACACCAGTGTGACATAGTGCATTTTTCACATTTCCAAAATGGCTGCTTCTCTGGCGAAAATGCCTGATATTTTTCGTAATTATACTAGGTTGTGGGTGCTCGTTATTATTTTTCTTATTTCTGCTCCGAGACATAGGTTGTGGGTACTAGTTAGAACCGCCTCAATGAGGTGGTTCTAACGAGTACCCACAACCTATGTCTCGGAGCAGAAATAAAAAAAATAATGTATACCCCTGTAAACCTCAGTTTCTCTATATAAAGTGGAGTTTTATGGGGTGTTCATTTCACGGACTTGTTCAAATGATGAATATGGGGCTAGAATTAAAAGAAACAATTTGCTTATAAGTTTCAGAGGGAGGAACTTCTTTCCAGTAAGTCTTTGATAAGCCAGGTAGTAGAATTGGACTCTGACAACAGAGGAGCTCTCGTAACCTGTTTCTAAAAGTAACTTTTTGTATGAGATCACATCTGAGAATTAAATAATGCCTCAACATAACTCAAAGCATTGAGAACACTGACGGGTCAATTGTCTCTGAATGGACATTGACTTTTTAGCTCACCTGTCACGTAGTGACAAGGTGAGCTTTTGGGATCACTTTTTGTCCGTCGTGCGTCCGTCCGTGCGTGCGTGCGTGCATCCGTGCGTCCGTAAACTTTTCTTCAAACGACATCTCCTCCTAAACCACTGATCGGATTTTGACCAAACTTCACAGGAATGATCCTTAGGTGGTCCCCTTTCAAAGTTGTTCAAATGATTCCAGTCCGTTGCACATATAGGTCACAGTAGCCAAAAATAGATTTTTTTCACCGAAAACTTAAAAAATCTTCTTCTCTGAAACTGCAAGGCCCAGGTCTTTGATATTTGGTATGAAGCTTCATCTAGTGGATCCCTACCAAGATTGTTCAAATTATAGTGCTGGGGCCAAAAATGCCCCCGCACGGGGGCCCTTTGGTTTTACATGGGCTTATATAGGGAAAATCTTTAAAAATCTTCTTCTCTGAAACTGCAAGGCCCAGATCTTTGATATTTGGTATGAATCTTCATCTAGTGGACCCCTACCAAGATTGTTCAAATTATAGTGCTGGAGCTAAAAATGCCCCCGCACGGGGGCCCTTTGGTTTTACATGGGCTTATATAGGGAAAATCTTGAAAAATCTTCTTCTCTGAAACCGCAAGGCCCAGGTCTTTGATATTTGGTATGAAGCTTCATCTAGTGGACCCCTACCAAGATTGTTCAAATTATAGTGCTGGGGCCAAAAATGCCCCCGCACGGGGGCCCTTTGGTTTTACATGGGCTTATATAGGGAAAATCTTTAAAAATCTTCTTCTCTGAAACCGCAAGGCCCAGGTCTTTGATATTAGGTATGAAGCTTTATCTAGTGGACCCCTACCAAGATTGTTCAAATTATAGTGCTGAAGCTAAAAATGCCCCCGCACGTGGGCCCTTTGGTTTTACATGGGCTTATATAGGGAAAATCTTGAAAAATCTTCTTCTCTGAAACCGCTAGGCCCAGGTCTTTGATATTTGGTATGAAGCTTCATCAAGTGGACCCCTACCAAGATTGTTCAAATTATAGTGCTGGGGCCAAAAATGCCCCCCGCACGGGGGCCCTTTTGTTTTACATTGGTCAGATATAGGGAAAATCTTTAAAAATCTTCTCTGAAACTGCAAGGCCCAGGTCTTTGATATTTGGTATGAAGCTTCATCTAGTGGACCCCTACCAAGATTGTTCAAATTATAGTGCTGGAGCTAAAAATGCGGGGCCCTTTGGTTTTACATGGGCTTATATAGGGAAAATCTTGAAAAATCTTCTCTGAAACACAGGGCTTAGGTCTTTGATATTTGTTATGAAGCCTAAGCTAGTGGACCTCTACCAAGATTGTTCAAATTATAGCACTGGGGCCAAAAATGCCCCCGCTCTGGGGCCCTTTGGTTTAACATAGACTTATATAGGGAAAATCTTGTTTTACATAGACTTCTTTATGCAGGGTAAACCTTTAAAATCTTTTTCTCTGAAACCAGAAAGCCCAGGTCTTTCATATTCGATATGAAGCTTCATCTTGTGGACCTCTACCAAGATTGTTCAAATTTGAGCCCTGGGGCCAAAATTGACCCCGCCCGGGGCCCACTTGTTATGCTTTGGATCAGGTGAGCGAACCAGGGCCCTCTGGGCCCTCTTGTTCATTTAGCACTTAATATTTCAATTAGCCACACCCATTTCTGACTATATCAGCCAATCGGATTACATGATTGAATGTTTTCGTTCCAATTCACAAACTGAATGAAAAACAGTGTAGATCCTGATCAGATGGCTTCTAAAGAAGCCATCTGATCTAGATCTACACTGTTGCAAAAGTAGGGGTTGTGTTGAACAGTGGGATAAGGGTTAAACATTAAATTCGTGTATTTTAAGCAAGTAGTGTAGACTGTGGTCTGCTGTGATCTACAACTTCAACTGCACTGTTTGCAAATGTCCAGACAGATAATCCAAATCCATGTTATACAGATACAGTAGAACTCCAATGGCTCGAACACCTATGGCTTGTTTACCATGGCTGAGTCAAACCCGTTTTAGAGTCCCCAGAGAATTCTTCTACATAAGAAGTAGTGTGGGATAATTAAGGAGATTATCGAGTTTTAAGTTGCAAATGTATGCTGTGTGTACTCATTAGAATCACCTCGATGAGGCGATTCTAATGAGTACACACAGCATACATTTTTATTATTTTTATTATAGAACACCAAAAAGATGTCCCAAAATTAACCCCATTATGCTTCCTGGCAGTTACACTCAATGGCTCGAACTACCCCATGTCCTACATTACTATAGCACACCCGTGCGACATCGTGCATTTTTCACATTTCCAAAATGGCTAATGAAAATCCATGATATTTTTCATATTTATACTGCAAATATAGATTGTGGGTGCTCGTTAGAACCGCCTCATTGAGGTGGTTCTAACGAGTACCCACAACCTATGTCTTTGAGCAGCAATGAGAAAATGTATACCCCCATCAGCACTAGTTTTCTCTATATAAAGTGGGGTTATGGGGGTGTTCATTTCTTAGCCTTGTTCACACGATGAATATGGGGCTTGAATTGAAAGAAACAATTTGCTTACAAGGTACAGACAGGACAAATTCTTTCCAGTAAGTCTTGGATAAGCCAGGGTGTAGAATGGGATTCAGACAACAGAGAAGCTCTTGTAGCCTGTTTCTTAAAGTAACTACATCTGAGAGCTTAATAAGGCCTCAATTTAACTCAAAGCATTGACTACACATATTGCTTTTGGTTTGATTTGAGGTTTAACATCCTTGTCAATACTGTATAGGTCATTTTGGAGATGCTGCTTCCAATTTTGTGGGACTTTAACCTGACACTGAGATGAAATGACTTCTCAAGCCCTGTCACCCAATGAAGCATGGACGGTCGGACTCGCACCGCTTTGCCTGTGCAGGCTTAGATCCTATAAGTGGTTTACCAGTACTTGTGTGCAGTCAGTTTCAACACTTATTGGTGAATTGTCTCTGAATGAACTTTGACTTTTTCATTTAACAATTAATCTTTCAATTAGCCACACCCATTTCTGACTATCAGCCAATCAGATTTCATGATTTAATGTTTTCATTCAAATTCACAAACTGAATGACAAACAGTATAGATCCTGATCTAGATCTACACTGTTTGCAAAAGTAGGGGTTGGCATGAACAGTGGGATAAGGATTAACCATTAAATTCATGTATTTCAAGCAAATAGTGTGAACTCTGGTCTGCTGTGATCTACAACTGCAACTGCACTGTTTGCAAATGTCAAAGCACATGAGCCAAGTCCGTGTTTGACAAATACAGTAGAACTTCGATGGCTCGAACACCAGTGGCTCATTTACCATGGCTGAGTCAAACCCGTTTTATAGTCCCCAGAGAATTCTACTGCATTAGAAGTATTGTAGGATAATTAAGGAGATTTTTGATTTTTTTAACTTGCAAATGTATGCTGTGTGTACTCATTAGAATCGTCTCAATGACGCGATTCTAATGAGTACACCCAGCATAATTTTTTATTATAGAACACCAAAAAATGTCCCAAAATTAACCCCATTATGCTTCCTGGCAGTAGCCCTCAGTAGCTCAAACTACCCCTGTCTCAAACAGATTTTCATGGTCCCAAAGGTGTTGAGCCATTGAAGTTCGACTGTATAATAATTAGCTCTTTCCACAGTGCTCTAATGTCACAGTGACAAGAATTGCATGGCTATAAATAACCGTTACCTGGATTGGTACATGGTCAATGATAGGCAGGCAGGAAGCTTTCGTAGTTAGGGCCCCCACTGAAAGTGTGGGTGCCTTATAGTAATCACTCTGTCCGTCCGTCTGTCTGTCTGTCTGAGCGCATCCGTGGGCACATGTTGGGTAGACATAAGTTGGGTACTTGCCGTTTATTCCGTTGTTGTCCAAGAAAAGTAGCCAGTAGCCTGTTGGGTATTTTGTCGCTTGTTGGGTAATTTTGAATGGGAAAATTAACACTGTAGTACCCAACAAATGTCCATCTGTAAGAACGTCTGTCCGTCCACAAATTTCTGATAGCGCTGCCGGGGCCCTAGTCAGTTTCACTGACAGCTCTAGTTAGTAAATGAAACTGGTCCCAGTGGCTTAGTCAGGGGGTGATCTGAAGGTCACACTTGGGAGTCTTCACCAGGTCTGGCCACATTCTTTCATTAAACTTTACTCATTTCCTGGTTTGTTATAGTACTGGTTTCCTGTATGATGAGTTCTTTGCTAAGCACAAGAATCCCTGGGCACCAAACTTCCCTGAGAAACCCCAGAGGGTCCTGGAATCATACAGGAGGTGTTGTGAGCTTGGGCTGGTGGACAGATGTACTCAAATCCATGTAAGTTGAACTTGACATTCATTACCCACCTCGCCAAAATATTAGCCCAGTCTTATGTATTCTCGCGGTACTTAAGACAGAAAAAAAATAAATTAAATAATATAGTAACATAAGCTCAATCAACAATGCTAAATTCTCTTAGCTTGTTATCTAATTTACTTTTCCAGCAAACAATATTTCCAGTCCGTTCATGTTTAGAAGAAAGCAGCATTGTGATAGACAGTTACTGCTCCTCTGCCATTTTGAAGGGAGAGTCATGTGATCTCAAGTTAATTATAATATTTTGTCAGGTGGAAGCGCTCATTGGATAGTCATGGACTCGAAACGAATCTACCCATTGATCTCATTATGCACATGACCTAGGCCAGTCTTTGTCATGAGATTGCATTTATTTTGGGCTCAATATCGGGTTTCTGAAGGAGATGGGTGTACAGGCTAGTAATACTGATGATTTTCGTATTATGTATAAAATGCTGTCACATTGAAAACTTACCTTCAACATGTTTAAATGATACATTTCTCAAATCTAAGTGTGTCAGGGTGACCCTCTGTGACAAGCGTTATCCAATGAAAACATTCGCTAGGCGGTACAGCGATTTGTGATGACAGAAAAATACATTCAACATGAGAATATATAAACCACGAGAATACATTAAGCCAGTATAGTTTTAACATGGCTGTCATTACAAAAGTACTGGGGCCAGTTGTTCAAAACTAACGATGTGTTTAGTTAACATATCGTTAAAACTTTGATCATTAAATATGGTAAATATGCTGAAATTTTTGCTGAAAAAATGTGAGCAGCTTTTGCGGATGCAAAAGCTGCTCACAATTTTTCAGCAAAAATACCAAAATTTACGATATCGTACTTGCTAGAAGAGTTAACAATTTGACCACTGACGAGCTCGTTAAGCTAACGATGCTTTGAACAACTGGCCCCAGATATTTTTCTTATTACTGCACAGTGTAGTCGTTAGAAGCGCCACACCAAGGCACTTCTAATGAGTACCCACAACATATATTTTCATGCAGAAATAAGAAAAAAAAATATTTGGATACCCCTACTCAGACTAAGGGGAAGCAATACACTGTCATGGCAGACAACCCTGTAAAAGTAAATGGTTTCCCTTTGAGTGTAGAACCCTGTTCTTTAATGGGCCTCTGTGGCATAGTGAGTTAGAGCCTTGACTCTTAATCATTAGGTCCTTCACTGCTGTGGTTCAAGCCTTCTTTGAATCATTTGTTAGACACCAAGTTCTGGTTTTTCTCCAGGTTCTCTCTTTTTCCATGCAATCAGCCCAGTTTAAGTGAAGTGATCTTGAAAGGGCTGTAAAACAAAAGTTAAATAAAAAACCACCCTTTTTGGAGGGATTATAAGATAACAAATCCTCAATAACATACATCAGGGCCAGTTGTTCAAAACTAATGATGTCTTTAGCTAACATATCGTTAAAACTGATCATTCGCTATGGTGAAAATACTAATATTTTTGCTGAAAAAATGTGAGCAGCTTTTGCAAATGCAAAAGCTGCTCACATTTTTTCAGTAAAAATAACAAAATTTTAGATATTGTACTTGCTAGAATGGTTAACAATATGACCACTAACGAGCTTGTTAAGCTAACAATACTTTGAACAACTGGACCCTGATTAATAATTATCTATAATGAACACCCATCTAAACCCACACTTATATAGGGAAAACAGGGATTTATGGGGGTATTCGTTATTTTCCTTATTTTTGCTAAAAAATGTGGATTGTGGGTACTCATTAGAACTGCCTCGCCGAGGTGATTCTAATGAGCATTCACAACCTTGTTAGGACTGCCTCAATGAGGCGGTCCTAACGAGCACCCACAACTTAAGCATATAAATAAGAAAAATGTCACACATTTTCATCATAAAATTGACTGTTTTGGAGGTATGAAAGAGTGCATTATGTCACACGGATGTATTTCTGTAATGGCTCTAGATAAGGAGGAGTTTCATGGATAGTTAAGGGGTATGGGAACACCTTCAGGGGAGGCAACTCTTGCAAAAGTATTTTTGTGTCCCATGTCAATAGGGGTCAACTCTTAAAGGAAAGAATTTGCTCCTGAGGAGCAAATTCTTTCCTTTAAGAGTAGACCCCTTTTTCAGTGGGACAGGCTTATAGAAAAGCAAGCAGGAAATCTTGAAAGTTATCTCCCTTTGAATAATGGCGGAAAAATCTGCCAGGTATTCCAATTCCCCTTAAGGGATAGTTTTTCTTATCTCGGTGAGGCAATTCTAACAAGAATCCCGGACATAAGTTTTTGATGAAGAAATAAGAAAAAGAATTACCGTATTCGGGCATGTATTACCCGCAGTTTTTTCCCACAAATTACAGGCCCAAGTTCTGGGTGCGGGTAATCCGCCCGAATTATTTTTGGACCATTTTATTTTTACTTTTTACAGCTGAAAATACGATGCATCTCATGTTATGCTCTATCCTTTTACGATTCTCGACATAAATAACGTTTAATTGTCCACTCAATTTTACTTACACATGAGTAATATAACAATCTCTATTACTAGCAAGCCCTATTTTGAGAGTATTATTCCTGAAACTCTGATTTTAAACAAAATAAACAAGCAAGTTCAATGCGAACATCAAAGTTTTCCGGCATCCAAACTGCCGCCCACAAATCACCGCTAGTTTTTTCTGCACGCGATCGGTAAATGACGTCATCGTACCCCAGCAACCCCACACGTGTCTATTGTTTTAGCTTAATGGGGCGTATCTGTCTCATGAAAAAAATGTTTGGAAAAGGTAAAAGTATTCTCGCTAGCAAAACAGCGCTTTCCATAAGCTCCGTGTCAATAACCAACAACAGAATACAGATGTGTTAACACAAAGAGTTCAACTTTTCTCGCCAAGCGTCTGCTATTTGGCGCCAAAACATAACCATTCACGAGATAGCAGAATAGTCGTAGCAACTCGTCTTAGGAGCAATTAAATAATTTTCACACTGATTGCGGATTAAATTTTATGATTGGGGAATAAACGCAAATTAGAGACATAACTTGACCATATTTTCACACCTTATCGACACGCACCGCAGGGTGGCAATTATATGACAGGGATTAACAATAGTGTCATAATTGAACCGTTATAAATCAATAAACAGTGTAAATCCAAATCAGACATCTGCGGCGTCTTTCTGAGGTGTCTGATCTGGGACTGCACTGTTTGCCGATGTCCAAAAAAAGAAACGTCTGCGGCGTCTTTCTGAGGCGTCTGATCTGGGACTGCACTGTTTGCCGATGTCCCAAAAAAGGGCTGCGGGCAAATGGGGGTTAATAAATAAATAACACTGGTGAACAGGTAAAGTTTTTTCAACATATTAATCAAAATACATGCTTTTTGGTGATACTCGCACGCACGTGCATTTTCCCGCCTTTTGAAGACGATCGCGCGTTCCGTTGTGTGCTACAAAAACCGGCCAAATTCTTACTTTTTCTCACTTACGCATCCACCAAAATTTCAGCAAATGTTCCATGCGGGTAATACAACAGTATAACAGTTTTCCCCCAGATTTTGGCAAAAAAAGGGGGTGCGGGTAGTACGCAAATGCGGGTAGTACACACCCGAATACGGTACACCACAACCTCATTATAACACTATTAATGGGGTCCAAAGCAGAAACCGTGTTAGTTAAACAACTGTGTTATAGCCAAACAAAAATGTGTAGATTATATAGAAAAATGACCATTTATGGTCATTTTTCTATATAGTCTACACATTTTTGGTTTTGAAATCTTGGAATCCATCTTTATACCGTGTTATATCCAAACTGTGTTATAACAAGGTTGGGGTGTATTATTTTTTATTATTTTTAGTCTCGTCATGGTACAGAAGATCAAGTTCTACTGCAGCATTCCCAGCAACTTATCAGTCTGCTTCAGACCACGGTTGACATGGACAAAGCACAATTGATGGATCTGGCGAGGAAATACCATTGTATTTACTTTAATGAGGTAACTGCCATAATGATTCTTAGTATTGGGACAGACAGGACTAAGCAAACATTGCAGACCCACATCAGACTGCTCCAGAAGGAGCAGTCTGATCAGGGTCTACACTGTTTTCAATTCTGTCTGCATCTTTTGGACTCCTTGCTGGATCATGAAAAAAGTTTGATAAAATTTTAGAAGACTTACAGCAAGTCCTCAAGGTGTCAGAAATTTGAGGATTTTTATGATATATTTGTTGAAAAGATATTTGCACATGTACATTGAAGTTATTTTGTAGTCAGTTTGAAATCAAACTGCACAGATGTTGTTGAGGCTGTTCTGAGCCTTTGTTGGTCATCAAGGTTAAGCTTCACCATGCTGGTATGGACTTTTAAAAAAAAAAAATACAATATAGATCCAGATAAGCTGGCTTCTAATCATGATCTATACTGTTTTCATTTTTGCTGCTGAATCCATGGTAAAAGTTGAAACCATGCAAAACAAAATTGCTGGAATTTTGCAAGAGTATAGCATTATGACATATTTAAAACCTTTTCTTTCATTTCTACCGGTACTCTGTTTTAGTAGCTAAGCAGCCTACCTCTTGGAGTCTGCAAAGAGATGGAAGTGATTACACAGAAAAAAAGCATAGACCTGGAAAAGTGGGTCTCCATGCCCAAGTGATGATGAGCCCAAACTCTTAAACATATAATAACAATGATTTAAAAATAAAGTTGCCCTCTGCTCCAAGAACTCCCACAGTGCTTTAAGGGTTAAATAGAGGATCTCACATTGAATTTATTAAACTTGATGAGGAAAAGGGCTAAAATCTGAGGCTATTGAATTTATTAAACTCGTTGATGTAAAGGGATAAAATGCCGAGCATTTTATCCCTTTTCCTCAACGAGTTCAATAAATTCAATAATACATGAACACCAAGGCAAGATTCTATTTATCATATGACATTTAAAACGCATTTTATTCATGATTTGTTTACAAAAAATGTCAATATTCCCCCATTAGTAAACGTGACGTTGTTAAGGACGCTGTACGTTATACGTTATGGGACGTATCTAACTTATTTGTGACCGGCCCCAATAGCTCAGTTGGTAGAGTGTCCGCTCCGGGGATCGGGGGGTCACGGGTTCGATCCCGGGCTGGGACATACCAAAGTCGTTAAGAATGGTACTAGCTGTTCCTCGCTTGGCACTCAGATTTATGGGGTAGAGCTAGGACTGGTCGACCCAGTGTCAGGATAATGTGACTGGGTGTGGTATCATGTAATGTGTCTGGGACATGATACTTCAGTGAGGCAACACTATAAAGCTCCCTGTCGCAACCAGACACCCTCGTGATATGACTGAAAAATTGTTGAAAGCGACGTTAAACCCGAATTCACACACACACTAACTTATTTGCATATTTAATCCACTAGTGGATCATCAAATTTATTACATAGCGTCATTACATTTTCAGAATCGATTTCATATGATAAGACAAGTTTTTGTTTATTGTTAATTTACCATTTCAGTTTACATATGAGAGTGCCTTGCTGGCTGTAGGCTCCACAATAGAAATCATGGAACAGATATTGAAGAAAAATGTAAGTAATGGAAGCTTTCTTAAAGCTAATAGATTGACCTAGAGCAGTTTCCACCATTTTGAGTGCACCTGGCAAAGTCCAGGATGTGCTATTGCACTTATCCCAGCATTGGAATTGGTGTTGAGGCCCATATTCTTGATAACTTGATATAACGCATTTGTTCAGTTCACAAACTAAATGACAAATAGTGTAGATCCTGATCATAAGGCTTCTTCAGAAGCCATCTGATCTGGATCTGCACTGTTTGTAAAGGTAGAGGTTGTTGTGTTTGGCAGGATAAGTATTAAGACATTGCCTGCTTGAATGATTAGACCAGGAGATAATATATTGCAAAAAAACTTAACATATTTATCACATGTAGTCGCAGATAAGATTGACGAGGCGGAGCTATTCAGGTGTTGTCAATATATGAGCCCCGCCAAGCGAATTTGTGTCTTTGAGCATTCCGTCATGACAAATTTTAACTGCGCATGCCCAGCAATTCAGACGGGCCAGGTATATGGCTTTCTGTCTGAAGGTTCCTCTTGATTCAAGGCTTGTATGAGCGAGCAACGAAGATTCTGGCGAGACTGCGCGGATGCGCAGGCTTGCCTGGACCTTTGCTGCTCACATAGGCGATAAGTACCAAAATCGCTTGACGGGGCCAATATGTCAAATTTGCTGCAGAGTCCACCAGAAGATCTGGTACCGTGCCTTTCGCATGCTTTCTGCAAGTGAACTAAATGGCCATATATGCCACAGCTTTGTTTGTGTTACAATTGAATTCACATAATCTGATGATTTGGTTTACCTTTTTGTTAATAGAACATTCCAAAGGCAGGGGTAAATGATAGCTCCGCTTAGTCAATCTTATCTGTGACATATATAGTATGCATTTGCTGAAGTTGCTCACATTTTTGTCTGAAAAAAAAAAGTGAGTTTAATAAATTCAACAATACATGAGCACGAATGCAAGATTCTATTTATCATATGACATTTAAAATGCATTTTATTCACGATTGTTTACAAAAATATCAATTTTCCGCCGTTAGTAAACGCGAGGTCATTAAGGACGTTGTACATGTAACGTTACAGGACGTATCAAGCTAATTTGCATTTTTAATCCACTAGTGGATTATCAAAAATATTACATGACGTTATGACACTCTCAGATGCGACGTCATATGATAACTTACCATATTATATGACCAAAGTTTTAACGATATGTCAATTAATGGCATCGTTAGTTTTAATTAACCCTTATCCTGCTGAATAGATTAGTTTAACTTCAACCATTTCTATTATCAGTCACATTGCTTGATATAATGTATTCATTCAAATTTGCAAACTGAATGACAAACAGTGTAGATCCTGATCAGATGGCTTCTTGAGAAGCCATCTGATCTGGATCTACACTGTTACCAAAAGTAGGGGTTGTAATGTTCAGCGGGATAAGGGTTAACTTAGCCCTGATAACCTCTTTTGTGTTTATTTCAGATCAGAAATGGACTGGCATTAGTAAGGTAAGCCTTAGCTTTTCCAAGCTGAATTTTCTGTTTTCTGTATCTTTCTCCACGGCCCCACCCATCGGGGCTTGAAGAAATGGATGGGCTGCATGATGCTGCCACGCAGAGCTAAAACTGACCGCACACGAGTGCTGGTAAACTGCTTAGAGGATCTAGACCTGCCCAGGCAAAGCGGTGCGAGTCCGACTGTCCATGCTGATAAACCCTATTGGTTTCATTGGGCGACAGGGCTTGAGATGTCATTTCATCTCAATGTCGGGTAAAAGTCCCACAAAATTGGAAGCAATGTCTCCAAAATGACCTATACAGTATTGATGGGGACGATTAACCATAAATCAAACCAAAACCAAATCAATTTATCTTTCTCCATGGTGATACACATTATACCTATAACAAAATAAAGCTATTAAGGGGAATTGGAACACCTTCAGGGGAGGCAATTCCTGCAAAAGTATTTTGTCTCCCATGTCAGTAGGGGTCAACTCTTAAAGGAAAGAATTTGCTCCACAGGCGCAAATTCTTTCCTTTAAGAGTAGACCCCTTTTTCAGTGTGACATGGCTTATAGAAAAGCAAACAGGAGGTCCCAAAAGTTGTCACCCTTTGAAAGCTGGCAGAAAAATCTGTCAGGTGTTCCCATTCCCCTTAAGACTGGCTTTTGAAACATTTGCAAGGAACACACATACACAGGTATGCAAGTAAAGAATCAAGTTGTGATGCCTCATGAGTGATTAGCCCTTGACTAACTTAACCTGTCGGCCCTCTATCGGGGTTTGCAGAAATAGATGAGCTGCATGTTGCTTCCATGCAGAGCTGAAACCGACCACACCCAAGTACTGTTAAACCGCTTAGAGGATCTAAGTCTGCCCAGGCAAAGCAGTGTGAGTCGGACTGTCCATGCTTATAAATCCTATTGGTTTCATTGGGGGACAGGGCTTGAGATGTCATTTCATCTCAATGTCGGGTAAAAGTCCCACAAAACTGGAAGCAACATCTATAAAATGACCTATACAGTGTTGATGGGGACGTTAAACCTTAAATCAAACAAGCAAACTAACTTTAAGTACCCTGTAAACCACAAAAGCACAACAGTAATTTTTTGAGCAGACAACATTATTATTTTTTAAATAATTTTTCAGAGAAAGGAAAGCCTGGTATTATACATGTTTGTGAATCATCTGTAAGGCAGACAATTCACAAGTAATTTAAATTTCAAGCCTTATTTGCTCTGAAAAATAGTAAAAAAAGGTTTGAAAATGACACTCACAAATGTTGTAGTTGAGAGTTTATTACTCACATAGTTGACATCTAATTAAGTCAGTTGACTTGACTTTATGGTTAATTGCGCCCCGTCAAGCAATTTTGGTACTTATCGCCTATGCGCGCAGCAAAGGTTCAGGCAAGCCTGCGCATCCGCGCAGTCTTGCCAGAACCTTCGCTGCTCACTCATAGAAGCAGTGAATCAAGAGGAACCTTCAGACAGAAAGCCATATCCCTGGCCCCTCTGAATGGCTGGGCATGTGCAGTTAAACTTTGTCATGACGGAATGCTCGAAGACACAAATTCGCTTGGCGGGGCTCAATTAATCTGTAATTGGTTGTCTACTCTGATTTCTAAACTTTGAACTTTATTTTTTCATATGACGTCGCGTCTGAGAGTGTAATAACGTCATGTATTATTTTCGATAATCTACTAGTGGATTAAATATGCAAATTAGCTAGATACGTCCCGTAACGTTACATGTACGACATCCTTAATGACGTCGCGTTTACTAACGGCGGGTTGTTGACATTTTTGTAAACAATTGTGAATAAAATACGCTTTTAATGTCATATGATAAATAGAATCTTGCATTCGTGCTCATGTATTATTAGATTTATCGGCAAAGCCTCGCATTTTATCCCTTTTCCTCAACTCATTTAATAAATTCAATAATACATGAGCACTCATGTAAGATCCTCTATGTAATACCAATTAGTAGTAAACTGAAAGCCAATTTTAGGTAATCACTCTGGTCTAGTATTCATTGCTTCCAAAATATTTTGATTAGGGAATGCGCATTGATTGATGCTTCACAAATTATGTGTAGTATAGTGAAGTTCTGCTATTAAGGCCACCTAAAACTAAGACTAATTCTCTCTTAAAAAGCTTTAATATTTAGTAGGTTGCAGTTATTCTTTGTGTTTTCAGTGTCCTCTGGTCAGATACCACATTTGGTGGTCCTCTTGTCAAAGACCACCTTTGGGACTGTTCAAAACTGGTCTTAAAGACCACTTTTGAACAGTCCCAAAGGTGGTCTTAATATTGGATTTTTTCTATAGTTATTGAAAGAGTTGTCCCCTCTGAAAAATTATTGCTTTGGACCAGCATGTTTTGTTTGTTTGTATTGGACTTGAATGGCCCAGTCAACACTATGTAGGTCAATTTCAAGCCGGTCAGTTTACCTATCCACGCTTTTCCTGTACAGGCTTATATGTAAGCGGTTAACCAGTAAAGTGCACTTTCTTTCGCAAAAAACAGACAGCTGCTGTCCTTGAATCTGACAGCGGAAGAGAGAGAATGACCGTAGAAAAGATCTCATGATCGATCCCCACGAAAAAATGTTGCCGACCGCAGCAGGTATTAAACCGGCATCCATCTGATCACCAGTCAGACGCGCATCTGTCTGAGCTACTGAGGCAAGCAACTTGTGTGAGAGCATTGAAACTTTCATATCTCTAGAATAAGCATTGTTCAGATGAAATATTATGATATTTTCTTATTTCTAGTCCAAACATAGATTGATGGTGCTAATGAGCACCAACCAGGGTTCGCACTAGCGGTCGCCAAAGTCGCCAAATGCGAAAAGAAAATAAATCTGGCACAAATCTGTGTCATTTGGCGAAAACTAGTGGTGAAAAAAAAAACTATAAAAAAGAAAAAGAAGTCCCATCCCGGTTATTGCTGACTTAAGCCGTTTACTGAAACCTATTTAATAGACGACAGGACTGACAAATCCATTTCCCGGCTGACTGGGCAACTGCACTTTGACCTTATTTGGCCGGTCGGACAAGTGCAAAAAAAATCGTCTATAACTGTCAGTATTTTTGAGTCCTTAAATCCAGTAAAACTATACCAGTAAGTAAATCGCAATAATTGCTGCACTGTCAATTCAAAGACAAACCATTTGTGTATTTATTACGGTTCAAGCATGACACTATTGTTAATCCCTTTTAATTGCCACCCTGCGGTTCGTGTCGATAAGGTGTGAAAATATGGTCAAGTTGCGTCAATCATAAAATTTAATCCACAATCAATGTGAAAATGATTTAATCGCTCCTCAGACAATTAGCTACATCTAACAGTAATAAAAATGGACTTTTCTACGATCTCATGTATGGTTAAGTTTTGGCACCAAATAGCAGACGCTGAGCCGGAAAAGTCGAACGCTGTTGTTCGTTATTGACACGGAGCTTCTGGGGATAATTCGGAAGCTGTGCAAAGCGCTGGTTTTCTATCCACCTCTATTTACAACCGTTTAGCTATGGAGAAAATATTTTCTACCCTGTTCCTAACGTTTTTTTTTATGAAATAGATCCACACAATGACATTAAATACGTGTTGGGGTGCTGGTGATGGATGACGTCATTTACCAATCCTGTGCAGCTAAATGGTAGCGGTGGTTTGTCGGCGGCGCTTTATATCAATTCAAAAATCACCGATCGGCTGTTTCCCTATGTCTGGTCTTCGCCGAACATTGCCAGGAAAAAGCATGCAGTCCATGACCTCGGCTATAAGACGGGGCCATTTTTGGGGCTCCTTTTGGAGGGGAAAATCCTCGTCTTATAGCCGAATTTTTACGGTAATGTGATCATGTGATCAACCAAAATGGCAGCCTCCATGACCTAACAACGCTGACTTGTTGGAGCAAAAACAAAAGCATTTAAGCAAGGTTTTGTTGCATTTTAGGGAGAGAAGGTAATGCCGCTGGAAGTCGGAAAACTCAAGCTATCTAAATGATTTTGGTCTATGGATTTTGCTAAGCTATCTGTCGGCAAGACAGCATAGATGACTGGTTTGACGTGTGACCGTGTTGGTTTGATAAAAAAAAACCTGGGGTCTTTAGGCGCACCTACAGCCCATTACACACGTCCATAAAGGCCACAAAAGGACAGTCTGTGCATTTAAGCTTCAACCCTTTAAGTGCCAAAGAAAATTGTAGAGCAGATCTTTTTTATCCATGTTCTGCACTTTGCGAAGAAGTTTCTTCAACTGGCTCAGGTTTTAAGATTTTGGCTAAAAAAAAATTAAATTGGCGAAAGTGATGGCAAAAGAAAAAAAAATCCTAGCGCGAACCCTGTAAGATTGTTGGAATCTTGCTTTTTTGAGCACAAATAAAAAATGATTAATACCCCTGTAAAATTCAGTTTTCTCCATATAATGTGGGGTTTACAAGGGTAATTTCACAGACTGCTAACAAGATGATATATTACCATTTCTATCCCACAGGCCTCCTGGTCACCATGCGATGGAGAATGAGTATTGTGGTTACTGCCTCTTCAATAATGTTGCTATTGCTGCTAAACATGCTGTAGATCATCTGGGGTTTAAAAAGTAAGTTGTTACTTAGTAGAACACATTACGAAAGCCATGCAACATAGTGCATTTTTAATTTCCATTGGCTACTTTTTTGATGAAAATCTGTGATATTTTTGTTTATTTTTACTACAAACAAAGGTTGTGGATGCTGATTAGAACCGCCTCATTGAGGTGGTACAACCTACCTATGTCTTGGACCATAAATAAGAAAAATAAGGTATACCCACGTAAACACCAGTTTTCTCTGACATAAAGTGTGGTTTAGGTGGGGGGGGGGGGGGACGGAGGGGGGGTGGATATTCATTTCACGGGCTTGTCCATGTGATGAATTTTAACTATTATTTGAGCACTGACAAATGAAAACGTTCATTTGGGTTCCAGTACTCAGTTTATCTTAACTTTTGTGCTATGCCTTAATAGGAACAGTACTTACAGTGTTTAGACTTACTCTGTTATTAGTCCATGGTAAGGCTGTAACATTTTTATGATATGATGTCATTGATAAGCAGTGGATAATAGTGATGTGCGATATTATCGGTATATCGCGATACAGTTCAGAAAAAAATCATATCACAATACGGTCCGCCAATACCGATATTTTCGATATTTTCTTTTTTTATCCATTTTTCATATTTTCTTTCATAACTGATCGGTAAATACAGCTCAGTCTGTCAGTCTTTGTGAGTCCTTAAATACGGTAAAACTAGACCAGTAAGTAAATCACAATAATTGCTGCACTGTCAATTCAGAGACCAACCATCTGTGTATTTATTACGGTTCAAGTATGACACTATTGTTAATCCCTGTCATAAAATTGCCACCCTGCGGTGCGTGTCGATAAGGTGTGAAATTATTGTCGTTATGATTCTAATTGCCATTTATCCTCCAATCACAAAATTTAATCCACAGTCAATGTGAAAATGATTTAATCGCTCCTCAGACAATTAGCTACATCTAACGGTAGATATTTGCATTATAAAAACGGACTTTTCTATGATCTCATGAATGGTTATGTTTTGGCGCCAAATAGCAGACGCTCCACGGGAAAAGTGGAACGCTGTTGTTTATTGACACGGAGCCTTTGGGGATAATTCGGGAGCTATGCAAAGCGCTGGTTTTCTATCCATCTCTATTCACAACCGTTTAGCTATCAAGAAAAGGTTTTTCACCTGTTCCAAACATTTTTATGAAAGAGATACACACAATGACATTAAACACGTATGGGGGTGCTAGCGTCGGATAACGAAATTTACCGATCGCATGCAGAAAAATGGTAGCGGTGGTTTGTGGGAGGCGATTTATATCAATTCAAAAATCACTGATTGGCTTTTTCTGTATGTCTGGTCTTCGCCGGACATTGCCTGAAAAAAAAAGCCTGCAGTCCATGACCTCGGCTATAAGACGGGGTCATTTTGGAGGGAAAAATCCTCGTCTTATAGCCGAATTTTTACGGTAGGCCGAGTGAATCACGCGGCTGTTGTTGTATACGTCACTTTAGTGTAAGCTGCCCAGAGTTTACAAGATTGTGTAATAGAGTGAAAACCAAAACAAACTTTACCATGGCCAACTACCGATATCTAGCAACATTTCAGGTTGCAAAAGATGACAGTCACAAATAAAGTGACTGAGGCCATCAATCTAATACAACATTAATAGCACTTTCAGATAGTATCTTTATTTCCCCTCATAACATTGGGACAATTCTTTTAAGTACCTTTGTTTTGTAAGTAGGTTAAATGATATTTACCCATGAAAACGTTTGTTCGTTCGTTCGTTAAGGTTAAGGCTTTTTATGTCTGCCATGGTCAAGCGGACAGAACTCCATAGCTCCACAACAAAACATAGGTTAAGTGCTTCTGGCTGCAAATCGTGGCAGTTTGTCCAACAAAAGCAAATGGAGTTGGACTGCCGGTGCCCCACCGTAGAAAATGAAGCACTGCCTGTTTTTGAAATTTAAAAGGCTGGTCGAAAAATGAGCTGAAAATGTATATTAAACAAACAAGCAAACAATATATTGTTACTCATGTATAAATGTGTTGTCTTTGGCCAGCTGTAACAATTGATGTGAAAACTGTTGATTCTTTGAAAGACTTTTCTTTTGTTGAATACAAAACTGGTTTGAAGTTAGGCTGATCATACCAATTGTTATTAATATCATGTGTTGACAGATGGTTAATATGTTTGGTTGGACAAAAGATCCTAAAATGATTTGTAAACAAAGCTGACAAACAAGTTGTTTATGCAAGTGGCTAATTAATAAAGTTATTGAAATGTGCATACAATAGTTCTTAAATACAAAGGGGTGCATAAAAGTTTGGATAGGTAATTATGGAAACATGACTGATTGCCTCTGGTGTGAGACAGAACTGTTAATATCTTAATTGCTTTTAACACCCTTTTGCTAATTGGTCCCTGGTTTTCATGAAAAGAAAAGAAACAGAAAAAATAGAAAAATGGAAAGAAAAAAAAATAAATAAATAAATAAAATAATAAAAATAATAATAATAATAATTAAATAAATAAAAGAAAACAGACATAAAACCAACACACTCACACACAAAAAAGTGGTTTGTTATAACTTTCACACCAATTAAGCTATCATACTAGCCAGTCAGTGCGACCATCAAACAAACAAATATAGATTCATTCAATGACATCAAATATTGATATTTTTTGTACATATATACAGTCACTGTTTATTTAGAGGATTGGCCTGCAGGTTTTAGTGATTGCCCCTCTCTTCATTATTTCACTGTACTACAGCTTCGTATACCCTTAAGTTAAGCAATTTATAATTATAATTCCTAAATGTCCTATTCTGCTGATTTACTTTCCCATTTTTATGATGATAGTGGTACGCGATTCAAGCTCGCCCCGCTGGGAAGCGGGGGAGGTCAGTAACCAATCGAAATTTGAAAGTTTTGCCCACTATCATCCTGGTATAGATATTATGAATATGGTAAAATAAATGTTCCTTTTGATTTGCTTTCCTACTTTTACGATGACAGTGATGCGCGATTCAAGCTCGCCCCGCTGAAAGCGGGGGAGGTCAGTAACCTATCGTAAAAAGAAAGTTTTATCACTGTCATCCCTGCTTCTTGGTTTAAATAATAGATTGGTAGTTTGTATTTTTAATGTATGTGAAAACTGCTTCCCTTATTTCAACTGAATATTTTTTGTTTGGGTTAAGTAGCAGTTTTATACTTAGATTGGAATCTGCTAACCCCTGTATACTATTGATAGTTTCATGAAGTATTTCCCTGTGTTCATTATGTTGGGAGCAGTGGAGAAAATAATGAGCTGTGTCCTCTATATCCCCACAATGAGGACATAGAGGGTCCATCTCATTATGATATTGGTTATTTGCTTTGAGTCCATTGTGCCCTAGCCTTACACGGGTATATGCTCTATCCATTTGCCTACTATTTGAGTACTGGGTGATCTTCGTTGGAAGCATGCTGTCAAGTTCCCAATGCTGACCATGCCCATATTGTTCCCATCGTGATGCCCATTTCTTCCTTACTTGACGTTTAATAATTGAATATGTCTCATTTTTGCTGAGCTTTATATCTAGAGGTTTACCTGTTTTAGACCCTAACTTAGCTGCTTTATCGGCTAATTCATTCCCCTCAATATTGCAATGTGATGGGCACCAATCTAATATAATGTTGAGATTTTTATTTATTATATTATCAATAAGGTCTTCAATTTCTAAGAGGATATCTGGTCTAGAATTACATGTTCCAGAAGTAAGGGTCTGTACTGCACTTAAGGAGTCTGTCAGTATTACTGACTTTTGTGGTTGGTTCTCTTCAACCCATTTAAGGGCTTCCCTTATTGCAATTAATTCTGCAGTGAAGACTGTGAGATTTCCATTTAATTTATAGTGTTTAGTTATCCTTAGCTCCGGTATAGTGAAAGCACATCCTGTGAGAGAATTTTCTTCATCTTTACTTCCATCTGAATAGATTTGCAAAACAGAATTATACTTTTCTCGAATATGTGTTTTAGCCTTGCACTCAATAACCTTAATATTATCTGTTTTTATCCCCCGACCGAATAGGTTGGGGGATATAGCGATCAGCCTGGCGTCCGTCCGTCCGTCCGTCCGTCCATAGACGCAACCTTGTGATGGCCATAACTCCTATACCCTTTGAGATTCATTGATGGTTCTTGACACAATTGTTCACAAGGCTGAGATGGTGTGTCATGAGCAAGAACCAGAACTCTGGATGCCATACTTTTTGAGTTATCTCCCCTTTTAATAAAATAGAATTACTACTTTGTGATGGCAATAACTCCAATACCCTTTGAGATATGTTGATGGTACCTGGCACAGTTGTTCACAAGGCTGAGACAGCATGTCATGCACAAGAACCACAACTCAGGTTGTCATGGTTTTTGAGTTATCTCCCCTTCCAAAAGAATTGAGTGACTACCTTGTGATGGCCGTAACTCCAATACCCTTTAAGATATATTGATGATATCTGGCACAGTTGTTCACAAGGCCGGGACGGTGTGTCATGCACAAGAACCACAACTCTGGGTGCCATGGTTTTTGAGTTATCTCCCCTTCCAATAATATAGAATCACTACCTTGTGATTGCCACATCTCCAATACTCTTTGAGATACATTGATGGTAATTGGTACAGTTGTACATGAGGTTAAGCAGGTGTGTCACATTCAAGAACCATAACTCTGGGTGCCCTGTTTTTTTTATTATCTCCCTTGACAATATAACCTTGTGACGGCCATAACTCCAAAACCTTACAGATCCCCACCCCTAAACCATATATATTATTGTTCCTTATGATAAGACACATTCATTGACACCAACCTGGGGGCCCCCCGGATGCGCTGGGGCCTTGAACCACCCCCTCCACTTCATAAAAGGCCCAATATCTCGGAAACCTTACAGATCCCCACCCCTAAACCATATATATTCTTGTTCCTTATGATAAGACACATTCAGTTACACTAACCTGGGGGCCCCGGGATGTGCCGGGGCCATTCCCCACCCCCTCCACTACATAAAAGGTCATATATCTCAGAAACCTTTTAGACCCCCACCCCTCAACCATATATATTCTTTTTCTTTATGATAAGATGCATTCATTGACACCAACCTATGGGCCCCCGGGATGCGCCGGGGCCTAGCCCCACCCCATCCACTTAATAAAAGGCCCAATATCTCGGAAACCTTACAGATCCCCACCCCTAAACCATATATATTTTTGTTCTTTATGATAAGACACATTCAATGACACCAACCTGGGGGCCCCCTGGGATGGGCCAGGGCCCTGCTCCACCCCTTCCACTTTATAAAAGGCCATATATCTCGAAACCATTCAGATCCCCACCCCAAAACCATATATATTCTTGTTTCTTATGATAAGACGCATTAAGCGACACCAACCTGGGGGTCCCCTGGGAAGTGCCCGGGCCTAGCCCCACCCCCTCCATTTCAAAAAAGGCCCAATTTCTCAGAAACCGTTCAGATCCCCACTCCTAAACCATATTTATTCTTGTTTCTGATGATAAGACGTATTCAGTGATACCAACCTTGGGGTCTCCCGGAATGCGCCAGTGCCACACCCCTCCACTTCATAAAAGGTGATATATCTCAGAAACCTTTCAGATCCCCACCCCAAAACCATATGTTTTCTTGTTTCTCATGATAAGACGCATTCAGTGACACCAACCTGGGGGTCCTCTGGGATGTGCTCGGGCCATGTCCCATCCCCTCCACTCCATAAAAGGCCCAAATTCTCAGAAACCGCTTAGATCCCCACCCCTTATCCACATATATTCTTGTTCTTTATGATAAGACGCATTCATTGAATCCAACCTACGGGTCTTCAGGGGTGTGCCGGGGCCATGCCCCACCCTGCCACTTCATAAAAGGTGATAAATCTCAGAAACTGATCAGATTCCCACCCCTAAACCATATATATTCTTGTTTTTTTATGATAAAACACATTCAGAGACACCAACCTGGGGGTCTCTTGGGATATACCCGGGACATTCCCCACCCCCATCACTTCATAAATGGTCCAATATCTCAGAAACCTTTAAGACCCCCATCAATAAACCATATATTTTCTTGTTCCTTATGATAAGATGCATTCAATGTTATCAAATTGGGCTCTGTTGGGTCATCTCCCACCCCTCCACTTCATAAAAGGCCTAATATTTCAGATACAGAGTCCACATGGAATGGGGGTTCATTTGGGAGACTTTATCATCAATAAATTAAAACCATACATGGCTGCCAGTGGGCATTGCCCGCCTGAGCTCTGGTGAGCATCGTGGCCCATGGACCTCTTGTTTAGTTATCTCCCCTGACAATATAATCTTGTGATGGCCATAACTGCAATACTTTTGTGATATATTGCTGGTTTAATTCTGGTGCACTTTCTATTGGTGAAAAACCTTCTGAAAGCCATATTGGCTTTTGGTCGGGGATTTGCCATCTCTTCCGATGGCTATTTTTTTATTAATTACACCTGACAGTTTGGCATTTGGTATGATTGACTTGAGAGCAAATTTATTTCTATAGGTTGGCTCTTGTATTTGGATGTCTGGCATATTGTATTCTTTTTTAAGGTCCTCCACAGCGATGACGTATGGTATCTTTTTGTTTATTCGCTTTAATTCAGTTTCATAGACAGAATGACCAAAAAGCTCGTTAAGTGGTAATTTGTTGCCATGAGGAATTGACCTAGCCCAATATTTAAGTATCATCTCTTCTTTTCTGAGGTTTAGCGGTAAGACATAACATTCAGCTTCAACAGACACATTTGATGTTGATTTGTATGCGCCATTTACAATTCTTAGAGCTGCAGATTGTATTCGGTTCAACCTGTTCAGCGGAGTTTGACTTGCTGTTGTTGCATAGGCTTGACAACCATAGTCTAGTTTGCTTCTAATTAAGGTTTTGTATAACATCAGTAGTGTTTTCTTATCCGCACCATATTTGGTTCCAGAAATGTAGCGCATTAGATTCAGATCTTTTTTGCACCTTTCTAAGAGTGTATCAAAATGAGAATTCTAGTTTAGGTTGTTATCAAAGGTTATCCCTAATAATTTGGCCTGTTTTTTGTATTCAATGGTTTTGTTCCCAATTTTCAATTTAGGAATGTCTTCGGATGGTAATTTTCCATAGTTAAAGACTACACACTCAGTTTTTCCTGCAGATATCCTTATCCCCCATTCCTCTGCCCATGGTTCAATCTGATCTAGAATTCTTTGGCACAGAACAGCTAAGTGTGTGAGACTTTTAGCTGTTCTCCATGTTGCGGAATCATCAACATATTGTATTAGATCTGCATCTAAGTCCTTAAGTGCATCATATTGAGTGTTCATCAGTAAATTGAAAAGAATTGGGCTTAGTACGCTACCTTGTGGGGACCCATTATCTAAAGTTTTGATTTCAGAAATGTCTTGACCTACCCTTACCTGTATTCGCCTGTCACTTAAAAAATCCTTAATCCATGCTAACATTCTACCTTTAATATTAAATTTTACTAGTTGAGAGAGAACCCCAGTAGTCCACATCAAATCGAAGGCCTTTTCAAGATCTAGGAATATGCACATAAGAGACCTGTTTTGCATTTTAGCTTTTAGTATAGAGGATTGCAGTCTCATGATTTGGTCTAAAGTTGATCGATTTTACCTGTATCCAGACTGAGTTGGTGCTAAAAGATTATTGTTTTCTAAATAGGAGGTTAGCCTGTTTGTAATCATTGTTTCCATGATTTTGCAAATTGTTGACGTTAGAGAAATCGGTCTATAAGATCCTGCTTCGTTCGGCGGTTTATTTGGTTTTAAAAGGGGAATAATGGTCCCTAGCTTCCATTCATCTGGAAGTTTACCTTCTGTCCAGGATTTATTTATAAGATTTAATAATTGCCATTTTGCTTTCTCAGACAGGTTTTTCAGCATATCATAATGTACTGTGTCTGCCCCTGGAGATGTACTCTTTTTCTTGTTTAGGGCCGTTTGGAGTTCTTTAATTGAGAAAAGTTCATTATAAGCTTCATTATTGACAGCATCAATATTTTCTTTCACAGAATTAATGATTTTTGGTTCAACTCTAAATCTTCTAGCCCTAAAATTTGGGTTCAGTTGTTCATTGCTGCTTATGTTTTGATAGTGGTCAGCTAGTGTGTTGGCTTTTTCTTTATTTTCATGGCTCCTACCATTGGGTTGCTTAAGCACTTCAACTGGCTTAAATGGTTTTCCATTGAACTTGGCTATAACATGCCATATATGCTTTCTGTTTACCTCATGATTCAATTCAGAAATGTATTCTTGCCATTTAGTTGTTCTAGTTCTATCAAGCAATTTAGTACACTCAGCCCTTGCTGTTTTGTAGATTTCTTTGAGTTGGTAAGTACCGTATTTTTCCTCCATTTTTTGTATGCCTTATGTTTAGCCTTAACAACTTGTGTGCATTCCGGGGTCCACCAGGGCAACTGTCGGTGTTTTTTCTTCTGATTTTGATCTGTTTTTGGTATAGTATCGTTACAAATAGCTAAAAGTTCACATATGAAATTTTCATTTGATTCATTTATGGTCAGTTCATCATAGTTTATGTTGATTTTTTTTGTTAGTTCACAAAAAATATTCCAGTCAGCTTGCGATAATTTCCAGCGGGGTATAGAATGTTGCGAAATGCTCTTATAGTTTTTATTAAGTATTGTGACAACAGGAAGGTGGTCACTACTTAATGGGTCATCATGTACATACCACTGATGGCCCTGACATGCGCTTTTAGTAGCTAAAGTAAGATCAAGGGCAGAAGTGTGCCCCGTTGAATCATCAATATGAGTTGCTTCACCACTGTTTAGAATTATTAAATTGTTGTCATCCATAAAGTTTAACATTTCCCTACTTTTGCAGTTTTCAGGCCCAGTGTATGCGTCATCCCAGAGGCTATCCCTTAAGTTAAAATTCCCTACCATTATGAAATTTTTGCTGACATGTGTGATTAAGTGTTCATAATCTTGTTTAGGTATGAACTTTTTATGTCCCCGGTAGCGATAGCGGGGACATATTGTTTTTGCCCTGTCTGTTTGTTGGTTTGTTGGTTTGTAGGTTTGTTGGTTTGTTGGTTTGTTGGTTTGTACGTGGACAACTTTAACGTTGGCCATAACTTTTGAACCGTTGGAGATAGAGCTTTCATATTTGGCCTGAAGGTTCCTTGTGACAAGACCTTCACATTCATGCAAAAAAATTTGACCTGTGACCTTGACCTTGACCTTTGACCTACTTAAAAGAAAAAAATAACATTGGTCATAACTTTTGAACCACTTGAGATACAGCCTTTATATTTAGCATGTATGTTCCTTGTGACAAAAGCTTTTCATTCATGCAAAAAAAATTGACCTGTGACCTTGACCTTGACCTTTGACCTACTTAAAATAAAAAAATAACATTTTGGTCATAACTTTTGATCGGTTTGAGATAGAGCCTTCATATTTTGCATGTAGGTTCCTTGTGACAAGACCTTCACATTCATGCAAAAAAAATTTGGCCCGTGACCTTGACCTTGACCTTTGACCTACTTAAAAGAAAAAAATAACATTGGTCATAACTTTTGAACCACTTGAGATACAGCTTTCATATTTAGCATGTATGTTCCTTGTGACAAAAGCTTTACACTCATGCAAAAAAATTTGACCTGTGACCTTGACCTTTGACATACTTAAAATAAAAAAATAACATTTTGGTCATAACTGTTGAACGGTTTGAGATAGAGCCTTCATATTTTGCATGTAGGTTCCTTGTGACAAGAGCTTTACATTCACACAAAAAATTTTGACCTGTGACCTTGACCTTTGACCTACATAAAAGAAAAAGTTAACATTGGTCATAACTTTTGAACCGTTTGAGATACAGCCTTCATATTTAGCATGTATGTTCCTTGTGACAAAAGCTTTGCATTCATGCAAAGAATTTTGACCTGTGACCTGGACCTTTGACCTACTTAAAACAGAAAATACCATTTTTGTCATAACTTTTGAACGGTTTGAGATAGAGCCTTCATATTTTGCATGTAGGTTCCTTGTGACAAGAGCTTTACATTCACACAAAAACTTTTGACCTGTGACCTTGACCTTTGACCTTCATAAAGAAAAGTTAACATTGGTCATAACTTTTGAACCGTTCGAGATACAGCCTTCATATTTAGCATGTAGGTTCCTTGTGACAGACTCTTTACAGTCATGCAAAAATTTTGACCTGTGACCTTGACCTACTTAAAAAAATAAACATTTTTTGTCATAATTTTTGAACCGTTTGGGGGATAGAGCTTTCATATTTGGCATGTAGGTTCCCTGTGATTAGAGCTTTTCATTCATGCAAAATGTTTGGACCATGACCTTGATCTTTGACCTGCTTAAAAGAAAAAATAAAATTGTTCATAACTTTTGAACCGTTTAAGATAGAGCCTTAATATTTGGCATGTAGGTTCCTTGTGACAAGAGCTTTACATTCATGCAATTTTTTTTTTACCCGTGACCTTGACCTACTTTAAAGAAAAAAAAATTATTATTGTTCATAACTTTTGAACCGTTTAAGATAGAGCTTTCATATTTGACATGTAAGTTTCTTGTGTCAAGGGCTTCCCACACAAACAAAAATCTTGAACTGTGAGCAATTTTGAATAAAAAATGACCATGCCCGGGGACATGTTCGTGTTTCACAAACACATCTTGTTTCCATTAGTATAGACATTAATTATATCAAGCTGACAATTAGTACCGAAAATTCTTACAAATGCTGCCTCTACATTGTCATTTTGTTGCTGGTATTTAATTTCTTCAGAATCTAAGCCCTCCTTCACAAAAATTGCTACCCCACCCCCACTTTGGTTGTCCTTGCGTCTATATGATATTGGTACCTTGTACCCATTTAATGAAAAAAGATTTTGGTTTGATTTGTTCCAAGTTTCTTGAATACATATAATCTCTGGGAGTTCTTCAAAAGAAAGAAGAAAATTGTAAAATTCTGCCTTTTTGTGTTGCATGGAAAACCCACAGAGACTGCGGGCATTCCATTGTACAATGGTTAGTTTCTGCCTAAAACTGTCTGAACTCATTGCAGGTTATTTAGATTCTTTTCGACTTAGTTTGAGCAGTTTTACCTAATGTGGCTCTTACTATCCCTACCTTTACGTCTGATCCGTGCCCATTCAGTTTTTTGTTCTCTAAAGTTTTGGCTGGTTTTCTTGCCCTAAACTTACATTGAGATAGTGGTGTTGAACCTTTTTTTATCTTATTTTCTATTTTTCTGAGTGGTTTTCCTGCTACTGAAGCCTTAATGGTTTTAGTCACAGTTACATCTGCATATGACTTTTCCTGCCTTAAAAGGATTTCAGACTGTTTGTTAATGACATCAGCACTGCCTTTGGTTTCTTTTTTATTGCCCTCGTTAGACTGAGATAAATTAATTTCCTCTTCAGCCTCATTAGTTAGGTTTTTCGCCTCAGGCTTAGGACCTATTGTTTTCTCGGCAGGGTTTGAAATTTCGATAGGTTCACTGGATTGGCTGGTTTGTTCAAACAATTCAGGCTGGTCTACAAGTACATCAATGAAAGCATTGCGTTCCTTATCGTTTGATATTTTAGCAATTTTGTTCAAATTCTCTGGATCCAGTATGACCTTGAGGATAGTTCGCAGTTGCTGTTTCATGACTAGATTGCCAATTGTCCCATTTCCCTTAGGTACTCGATTAATTTGAAAATTGCCCATTGATATTTGTTCAGCTTTATTATTGTTTTCTTTGCATTGATTTTCTCTTAGCGGCCCCAAATGAGTTTCATTAAGTCCCTGTTCTTTTACTTCCTTAATACTGTTGGCTGACATATTTTGGTCAAGTTCTGCTTGATGGATAGTTTTCATTCTTCTTTGTTCCCATTCCTGCTTAATGACCTTATTTTTTCCGTCAATGTTAGTTTTATATTTCAAATAAACTGGGCAAAACCTATAGTCTGTGGAGTGGCTTCCATTACAATTGGCACAATTTCTAGCGGCAGCAATATGTCTTACTTTACAATCAGCTACACTGTGGTACCAGCCTCCACAATGAGCACAGGCAATGAAATTAGATCTACAAATACTGGCATAGTGTCCAAATTTCTGGCAGCAAGCGCATCTGATAATGTTATATAGAAGTGGATTCACTGATACATAATGAGTGCCACAGTTAATCTCTAAAGGAGCGAGTTCTGTACTAAAGTGTAATATTGCTTTTCCAGTTGCTTTACCAAAGTAGAAGTAAAACAAAGATCAGGAATTGATACAATTAACTTACTCCATCCATAAAAGACACCAAAGGGAAAGAAATACAAACATTAAGCGACCAGACCATAATGGAAACCTAAACAAAGGAAGGCCATATGGACAGTTACTTTCCAACAAAATGGCCATATGGCCATCCAAAATTAAAAGACACAAGTGATACACACAGTAAGTAACAAACAACAACATAAATAAATAGCCACAGAAGAGCCGCCTTGGAACGGTCAGTGGAAGATTTCCACTGGGGGGCTTAAATCGATTTTACGTGGCCACAATCCTCGCCCTTACTTCCGTCGCGATTTAGACAAATAATTAGTTCAGTCCGCATGAAGGCCTCCTAACTCATCAGTGCAACATCTCCGTGAACACAGAAATCAAAGAACCACAGAGGTGAGACAACGGTGAGGACTCGACAGCAAGAAACCACTGAAATGCTGGAGCAAAAGAAAACCAACAGTTAGACTCCGACGAGCCCGACCAGAGACAGAGCATCAGGCACCAACCAACATTATCTCTTTAATTTTCAATAAGCCTTTACGTTGGAGCCGTCATAGAATCTGAGGCCTGACCCACCGGCGTGCAATTAAAGAGGGAAGCAAAGTTGCCAACCGTGATTGGGTTAACTACCATGCATGCAGTCTGTCGTATAATATCCATGTTGTACCCAATCTTTTTATATCGAAGAATGATTTTATGAAATTGGGTGCTGAAGTCATTGCGGTTATATATTTTTCTGAATTTATATACTAAGTCACCATAAAACTCGGGTTCCGATAGACCTTGTTGCAGAAGAGATTTAAGTCCAATATTGAATTTTGAAATTAAATAAGAATGGCGTCTATAAAATTTTGAAAAGGCTTTGCGTAGTTTATGGTACCTATAACCCTGATTAAGGAGTTTAGACGTTAATAATTTATTACGAGTGTTGAAGTCAGTTACATGACTACACACTCTAGCAAATCGAATTAATTGCGAAATATAAACGCCATAGGATGGTGCACGAGGAACATCACCATCCAAAAAAGGAAAATTTAATATCAAATATAACTACCCATCACTACAATTATAGCCTTTTCACCAGACGCAGGTCTGGGACAGTCTGACACAAAAAAAATCTAGCCAGAAATGCCACCGGCATGTCCCTTTTCCCGTGACCTCCCCAGCGTCGAGTCCTGATTGGTCGCTGATGTCACATGACCTATCAGACCAATAGGCAGACGATACAGGTCACGTGACCGCGATTTTCGCGCCGAGAAGATCATTATTTTTTCAGACTTGCTTGGGATAGGATGGTCAAACTACATTCCATGGAAGAATGAATAAACGGATAAGTGTTTTATTCTTTTTTGATTTTGCACTTACCTTGAGTTTCCACAACGTACTTAGGCTTTGTAAGCTTACTGTTTATTCCGAAATTCTTAGAGACTTTATTTCGCGTGTTTCTGCCGACATTACATGTGTAGTGGTTGTCCGCCATTTTGAATTTTCACTTGGAAGTTTTGTTTATCATGTGATCAACCGTTTTTGGTTTTTGATAAGCACCACACTTCTTTTCATGTTATGTGCCAGGGTATAGACTCGTATTATTCCTGGTAATGTTTTAATAGAAGTCGGCGTTGTGGAAACTTAAATTGCCAGAAAAGAGGACGGTTTTTGTGCGTGTTCCTTCCACTTCCGGTATCGGAAGACGTTGTATCGCTGAATAAAAATTCTCAACATTAATTTAGTTTTGAACATGTGCAAGACCCGTCTTCGTTTAGCACTTATAAATCCCACGATGCAGATGGATAATATTCAGGTCCCTTTGTGGCCTTTCTATAGTATCTTCTAAACAGAATCCATCCAATTCGTGTGGGTCACCTTTGCCGAATCAAGATGAGCCAGTCTATGTCCCCTCCTCCCATTTGGGCCTGGGTTGACTAGGATAGGTTCGTCGACCGCCCCGTAGAGACCCTGCTCATAATTGCGGGGACTCCGGGGTGCGGGGAACCTATGCCCAAAAATTTTTTCCGAATCCATGTTACATACGAATTTTGGTACGGTTCCGATCCCGGTTTTTATCGGATAACCTTTCCGGACCTTCGGTACTTAGTTTACCTTGGTCATATGCTTCTTTCCTCTTATTATGATAAATTTTTGTTATCATAATCATTAAATTGGATTGTTTTCCCTTGTAAAACATACAGACTTGGGCATCGTTTATTGGAATACCGTGACCATTGCAAGTGAATCCGGGACGTTTCGGTACAGAGTCGTTTCGGCCTGGGTCGTTTTCGACCCGAATTTGCACCTGGATCGATTCGGCCTATTTCGGTGGGTCGGTTCGGCCTTGGGTCGATTCGGCCTTGATCGTTTTTGGCACGGCTCCTTGAATGCTCAATTTTGATTCGGCAATTTCGCATGTTCAGTGCACGTTACACAATAAAGGGCCTAACACTGGGGAAGTTTAATTGAGCCTCGAGTGTTTTGCCCCTAGAGCTGAATCTGGGCCTAGTGAATTATCCTCTGGGGATATATCAATACTCAGAGGTTGGTCTTTTTTCGTCCTTACTAATTAGCGATTATGAGAAGGACATATTTAGAGCCTCATCACCTATTGATTCTAAAACTTTAAGCGGACCATGTCTTCCCAACGTTTTCAGAATCAAGCTTCAAGACCGGGGGCACTCGTGAAAAGAACTTGGAACATTGGTTCTAACAACAAAAAACATCAATTTTTTGTTCTTATGAAATTCCAAAATTCGACCCAGATTCAGTCTCTGTATATATGACGTCAGGGAAATTGGCATTACTTCCTGTTTCGACGCTCTAACATTGGAGCTTCTTACCAGGACTATTATTAAGTGGGTTCTCATTATGTCTGGTATTCTAATTCTACCCACTTTGCCTTCAAACAAGAGCATTCCGACCATATAGCTGCTATTCTAATGCTTTTGTTTATTTCCCGGTCATTTTTTCACATGCCATGGCTGTCTACCACCATGTTGCATGTTTGGCGCAACTCTGCTCTTGATAACTGGTTCAGTTTTTACTGAGCATAGTAAATGAAAACTTAGAGCCTCAGCGCCTCTTGATTCTAAAACTACAAGCGGACCATGTCTTCCCAACGTTTTCAGAATCAAGCTTCAAGACCGTGGGCACTCGTCTTTTTTGAAGTCTTCGGAGAGCGTATCAAGTACAGGTACCGCAACCAAGAGACGCTCTTCGACTACTTCCGATGACTTTTAAGTGCTTATCACCCTCGACTAGAAGATCTCAATCAGTCCTCGTCTACTAATAGATCATTCTCAGATCAGGGTACACGGTCCTTTCGTTCCAGAGGTCGGACTGGAACGAAATCTCCCAATAGAGGAAGACACAAGTCTAACAAATGACTTTCTTCCTTCCCCTCCTCTTCATCTTCTCCCAGTAGGAGCCGAGCTTTTTCAGTTCTATCAAGCCTTGGCTTCTTTTATTAAATATATTTTGAGTTTTATGAGTTTTGAGAAAGGGTTACTGGATTGAGTTCGTTAGGAATCCTTTCTCTTTCTCACATGCAAATACTATTTCTGGTAAATAGTATCAAGAAAAGAAATCTTTTTATTGGAAGAGGAAGGGTTCTTCTCCAAAAGAAAGCCGTGTAAGTAGAAAAATTTCTCCTTTCCCCAGGCTTCTACAGGCGGATCTTTCTGGTCGAGAAGAAAATGGGAAATCGACTCATCATCGACTTCTCACACTGAACACAGATGATGCAAGTCGATCATTTCAAAATGGAAACTTCGTCCTCGATTAGTCAGGTCAATTCTCCCAAATTCGGGGACGATTTCCGTAGTTTTAAAGGACGCTTACCTTCACATCTCCATCCATAGGTCATTACGCAAATTCCTTCGTTTCACCTTGGATGGAATTTTGTGTATCAGTCCGTTGCCTTTCCTTTGTTGGATTTGTCAACGGATCAATGAAAAGAAAAGAAGAAAATGGGAAAATCGACTCATCATCGACTTCTCACACTTAACAAGATGATGCGAGTCGATCGTCTCAAAATGGAAACTTCGTCCTCGATTAGTCAGGTCAAATTTCCCAAATTCGGGGACGATTTCCGTAGTTTTAAAGGTCGCTAGCCTTCACATCTCCATCCATAGGTCATTACGCAAATACCTTTGTTTCACCTTGGATGGAATTTTTGTGTATCAGTCCGTTGCCTTTCCTTTGTTGGATTTGTCAACGGATCAATGTTTTTCCCTGTTCACCAACTTAATGGAAATTAATTAAGCAGCTCTCATCATAGAATTAGGCCCCAATCTCGTGTAGTGTTCCGATGATGGGTTTTGTCATCATTTTTACAGATACTGTTTATCATACCTTGTCCTAACGTGTACAGGTTATTGTGAATTTAGTTTTAATACACTTTATCGAGAAGTTGAAATTGACTCTACCTCGAAGATACTTCTCCAAATTTTTTTTTTTTTTCACGCCCCGAAAAACTTTCGATTTATGTCAGGGGTTTGTTTCCCCTTTTTAGAACTTAGTAATTGGATCCAGTTTTCCCTGGACAATCTCATCTTAGACCTTTCCAGTTTTTTTTTTTTTTTTTTGCTAATATTATCACTGGAAATACCATACGGTCTATAGGAGCAATAAATTCCATTATCAAGATTGCTCTCTACGATTTATGAATCCCTCAGTATCAAATGGGGTCTCCTCTTTTAGAGACTATTCCCTATTTGTTTGTTCGCATGCCAGCCTTTCAGGTTGGTTTCCCACTTTGAACCTCAAGGATTAGTTGTTCAGGGAACGTGGGGCCTATATTAGGCGGGGCTATATATATATATATATATGTGGGTGTATTGTGTATGCGTATATGTATGTATATATGTATATGTGTATAAACTTTCTGAAACTTCAGACAAATTTCCTTGGTTTATCAGTTCTTCATAGCTCCAAACTGAGGAACACCTTCATTATTGTTACTCCAGACAAATGAATAGTGTAGTTTTTTCTACTTATCAGGGAGTGACTCATTACTCTTCCCTGTTGGCTTTTACATGGAAGATTATAACTTGGTGTCTTCAGGAAGGTGTGTCTATCCTTGTCGGACACCTCCAGGCAGATTATGTCATTGGGATCGCCCCTATAGACCAGTTCACCATCCGTTCTCTACAGGGCGTTTTCTCAAATGGAGAGAACCTTTATTGGGCCTTTTTTAATCAAATGTCCAAACATCTGGGTTCTCCAATCAACTTCCTTTGTGTTTCAAGTTTCAGATCACCTGGAACATGCAGTTGATTTAAAATCTCTAGATTGGGGGAATCTTTTACATATGCGTTTACACCATTCAACTGAATTCCTCTAGTTCTAGGTAAAAATTCAAGCGTCCAAAAGCCGAGCCATTCTGATTACGCCTCCTATGGCCTCAGAGATCTTGGTTTTTTAGTCATTCTGAGCCTAGTCTCAAGACTTGCAACCCGTCTTCCAGTAGTTTCAGATCAAATATCTAAAAGGTGTGGGTCAGGCATTCCATTTCAATCCAGAAATGCTTTACTTACACATCCAGATGTTGTCAGGAATCAAACCAGAGGTAGACACTTTTCTGGTTTCTCTGCCGAGTGTATCTTCAAATATAGAAAGATCTCCACTCTCAAGTTTTACTCTGGAAGATGGAAGATAATTTCTAGTTGGTGTAGAAAAAGGGAAATAAATCCAGACAATTCCTCTAGGGAGGTTTTTTACCGGATTTTTTTTTTTTTCTGTCTGTTCTCTACCCTTCAATTTCTATTTCATCTAAGAGAAGGGTACAGATCAGTAATCTCGAACATGTTAAAATTTTAGTCGGCTTCACACTTTTTCATTAAACCCTACCATCACCAGCTTATTAAAGGGGTTTTTTCACTATGCCGACAGGTTTCCAGGACTTTGTATCCAAATGGAATCTTGCATGAGTATTGTGGTCTTTTCTAAACCACCTTACGATCCGGTGAATTCAGCTTCTTTTATTCATTTGATAGTCAAGCTGTATTTCATTTGACATTTGCTTCAGTTCGTAGAAGTTATAGTCATGCTTTGCCAATTACAGAGGGTTGTTTTCAGGTATGAGAAGAACAATGACTTCTTTTTCTCTTCTCATTCAACCTATTTTTGTTTCAGGCTATAAATAACCTTGTCTGAAACTATTATTTGTCCTGTCATTTCCAGGATTCGTGGATCGTAGGCTAATGTGAATTTTTTGTATACATTAGAATGTTTAAAACGTTTCGAGATTATCATGAGAATTTTTTCTTTTCAATCAAGGGGTTTTGGATATATTTCTAACCATCCTTGATTGCAAAGTGGATTTGTAAAGTGATAAAGCTTCTACCAGTATATGCTAATTTCACTTCTGCCCTATTATCATTCAGAATACAGAATGAGGTTAGAACCTTCTACATTTTTGGCATATTGGAACTCCGTTTTTTCTTCAGAATGTTTTTTTCTTACTGCGTAATGGATGTTCCAACGCTACTTTTCATCCCTTCACCTAAGGGCTTGGTTCCCATTCGTAGTGGTACTCATTCCTTGGGTAGTTTAGTAGCTTCTCAATCTATTATGAGCAGCACTTATTTTGGGATTTTATTTTCCTTGGTTGTTTGTTAGCCTGTTTGAATAGGTATGAACCTTCTATTTTGACTCCGGTTCCTGTCCATTTATCTTCTCCACTTGTGAATTTTGGATTTGGATCCCTTGCAGTCATGGTGGATACTCTCTTACATTACCATCATTGGATGTTTTTAAAAGGGGTATAAACAACCAAGGTTGGAGGAGTTAGGTATGTGTAACTTTATTTTTCATCCAACCCTCCACTTGCTTTGAATTCAGGCTATAATTGTAGTGATGGGTAGTTATATTTGATATTAAAATGATATTTTTAATGTAAAATTAATTTTAATTAATAATATACCTACCCATCACTACAATGGTATGTCCCGCCTCCCAGCCCCGCCTGAAATATTTGTTTTCCTGAAAGAAATAATGATCTTCTCGGCGCGAAAATCGCGGTCACGTGACCTGTATCGTCTGCCTATTGGTCTGATAGGTCATGTGACATCAGCGACCAATCAGGACTCGACGCTGGGGAGGTCACGGGAAAAGGGACATGCCGGTGGCATTTCTGGCTAGATTTTTTTTGTGTCAGACTGTCCCAGACCTGCGTCTGGTGAAAAGGCTATAATTGTAGTGATGGGTAGGTATATTATTAATTAAAATTAATTTTACATTAAAAATATCATTTTACAATCTCAAAATCAAAGTCATCGCGTTTATCATAAATTTTGCACGAAACAAATCCTTCTACAATAGATAGATGTAAATCCAAAAACGGGGCCTCGGTATCAGAAGAATTTGCTTTATTTAACTGAAGTTCTAGGGGGTAAATCTGACTGATCAAACCATTAAAATAGGTATTATCAATATTTAATAAATCATCTAAATATCTAGAAGTAGAGCTAAAAGCTTCAATAATTTCAGATTGGTTATCAATGGAAAGCGACAAAATGAAGTCTCTTTCATAACAATACAAGAACAGATCAGCCACAAGAGGTGCGCAATTAGTACCCATCGGAATAACCACAATTTGTCTAAATAACTTAGTACCGAATCTAATATAAATATTGTCAAGTAGAAAGGTGAGGGCATCACACACTTTCTGACATGACCAAAGTGTATAATTCTTATGCTCTTTAGAAGTGAAAAATGCATTTCTGACATTACATGCAAGATAGAGAGAATCTTCTCTGTGAAAAGCCCATTCAATTAAATCATTAAGCTTTTCTTTTATAAGATTATGAGGAAGTGTAGTGTAAAGAGTGGAAAAATCGTAGGTAGACAGACTAGAAGCACGAAACTGTCTAGATTTCAATTTATTTAGAACCTCATTCGAATTTTTTATAGACCAAAACAGATTTCTTCCTGATCTTTCAAAGACTTTATCACAATATTTAATAACATGCGTTTTAATAGCAGTAAGACAGGAAGTTAATAATTTAGAAAGTTCAGTGGTAGTGCAAGAACTAGAATTTGCAATAAACAGTGCTTTGTAAGGTTTTTTATGAAGTTTTGGTAACCAGTATAGCGTAGGAAGCTTGTCTTGGCCTTCGTTAACACACACAGCAAACTTGGTGGCTGAAAGACAAACATGTTTATCTACTATAGCTCTCTCTTCAGCCAAAGGCTGAAGTTCATAGGCCTTAGTACCACCAAGCTCCTGCTTAAGCGTGTTAACATAGTGGAGCCGTCACACAACGACGACGTTGTTTGTGGCCTTGTCTGCAGGGGCCAAAACAAACTTCTTATGAAATTCTTGAATACCTAGTTTAAGATGACGTAAACCTGTTGAATAGTTTTTTAATTCCTACTATTTTATTGGAGCCTGCATGAAGCCAGGCTTTTAGTTGATCTAGACTGAGGTCCAAAGGTATTGTTACAATTCCCTTACTCATTTTAATTGGGTTTCCATTGCTTTGAATTGGTCTGCTTTTTTGCGCTGTTTTGCTCTGGTTACGTTTTTGTAGCCTTGGTGACAGATTTTGAACCTCTATGTTCATTGCTGGTAATTTTAAATTCTCAAAATTAAAAGATTTGGCTTTATTAGCCAGCCCTATTCTTATTTTGAAAGAAAGTTTGTTGGTCAGGTCCATTGTGAAGTGCTCCCCGATGTGTTTCCGAAAGCTAGCTGCTAATATGCTAGCATAGTCAGCTTTGAAGAGCTGATTAGATAGCAGTACCCATGAAAACTCCCTTCTCTTTTCCATATATATTGTGGTTTTCCAATTACCAGTGTGTTTCAGATTGCTACATAATATATCGTGATACGCATCGTGATACGCAGTAACCGTATCGCGATATATCGTGATACGAAAATTCTGACAATACCCATCCCTAGACTGGATAATGTTGTATAATAAAAATTGTACGACCACACATGTAATAACACTTTGGCGGGATTAAGTAACGTCATGATGACGTCCATGCCAACCATGCATTTTTGTGAAAAAATATCAAAGTTAAAGGGGAACAATCCAATTTAAAGTGGTCATATGATAAACAGGGTCACTCGTGGTCATTTCATATGAAATTTATGGAACTTGCCTAAGGCTGGTTTCATAAACTTCATATGAAATGATCACTTGTGTAAGATCCTCTTTGATCTGGTTCAGCAAAAGAAATAACAAAAAATAATGAATGATTAAAAAAAAAATGTGGTTTATAAGAAAAAAAATCATTATGTCTTTTCCAACCCTTGGCCAAGCCCATATGCTAATCCATATTCATGAAAGATTCTTATAATCTGTGCCAATAATTACATACATGTATATGCATCTTGTATATACACATGACTTGGTGTACTAGTACCTGGAAGTTTTGATTTGATTTTGTTTGTTTGTTTTGAGTTTAATGGCCAAGTCAACACTATTTTAGGTCATTTTTGAGCCAGTCAGTTTACCTATCCACACTTTTCCTGAGCAGGCTTATACATAAGTGGTTAACTAGTACAGTGCACATTCTTTAGGCAGAAACTGACAACTGCCCTTCTTGAATCAGCGGAAGGGAGAGAATGACTATAGAAAAGATTTCATTATCAATCTCCACAAAAGAATGTTTGCCGATATATATATATATCATCATCATCATCTATTTCCAGGGTTCTTATAGTAGATTGGGATGTCCATCATGGTCAGGCTACACAACAGATGTTCTACGATGATCCTAGGTCAGTATAACAGACTTCAGAGGAATGGATATACCTTCAGGGGAGATAACTCCTGTAAAAGTATTTTGTCGCCCACATGTCAATAGGGGTCTACTCTTAAAGGAAATAATTTGCACCTGAGAGTGGATTTTTAGCTCACCTCTTCCTCAGTGGTGTCCTTGACAAAATGTTGGTCAAGTTTGAAACTGAGCCATTTGAGGTAAAAAATACATGACATTGTATGTCATTAGGTCAGATCATAGACAAACATAGTTTAATATGCTCTAGAGGTCATATTTTCAGCATAATCAGCTTCATACTTGCTCAGAATGGTGTTCTTTACAAAATCTGGGTTAAGTACAAGACTGTGTCAATTAGGGTCAAAAAGTAGGTCACAAGGTCAAATAAAAACCTTGTGAACAGTCTAGAGGTCATATTTTAGCCTTATCAACTTCAAACCTGAGCTGAAGGCTTCGGGGGAGCTTATAGGATGGCAGTCTGTGTCATCTGTCATGATCCATTGTCATCCTTGGTTGTCCATTGTTGTCCGTCTTCCACACTTTCCAACTGAAATATCTTCGAAGCCTGCAATCAGATCTCAACAAAATTTTATCTGTAGCATGTCTTGGTGGGGGATTGCTTGCATATGCATTGTTAGCTCACCTGAGCACAAAGTGTCTGTTGTCTGTCATGTATTGTCCATCAACAATTAGCTTTAAATGCAAACTCCTAAATCCTTGGGCCAATTTGATTCTAACAGCTAAAATTATTCCGCTCGAATGAACAAGATCACCACCAGAGCTAAAAATAGAAAAAATCTTCAAACATTCACTCCTCCTATAACTTTTAGCCAATTTCATTAAACAAGTTCTAACTAATACTCTTAACATATGTTGCTAATAAGAAATAAAGAAACTTACGCATTTATCAATTTTGTTAGTCCTTGTTGTATTAGCTATTCCGCAAGTGAAATGGTTAAAAATATGTCAAGTTAGTAATACATTGTTTATTGCTTTTTTCAGAGTATTATATTTCTCAATTCATCGCTATGAGTATGGCAGTTACTGGCCCTGGTTGAGAGAGTCTGACTATGATTATATAGGAGAGGGAGAGGGGACAGGATACAATATTAATGTACCACTTAATGAGGTAAATTCTACATTCTCTATTCACCGCTATGAGTACGGCAGGTACTGGCCATGGCTGGGGGAGACTATTATTATATATCATATTGGAGGGGGATAGGGAAACCGTATTTACCTTAAGTATTCAAACAGCTGAAAGGTTGAGGGAGCAGGATATAATATCAATACCACAATCAGGTTAGTTCTGTATTCTGTGTTCTGTGGCCGTGGCTGAGAGAGTCAGACTATGATTACATAGGAGAGAGGTAGGGGACAGAATATTATCAGTGTACCTCTTAAACAGATTAGTTCTAAATTCTCTGTTCACTGCTATGAGTATGGCAGGTACTGTCCATGGCTGAGAGAGTCCAACTATGACTACATAAGAGAGAGGTAGGGGACAGAATATTATCAATGTACCTCTTAAACAGGTTTGTTCCAATTTCACTGTTCACTGCTATGGGTATGGCAGGAACTGGCCATGGCTGAGAGAGTCTGACTATGGTTACATAGGAGAGAGGTAGGGCACAGAATATTATCAATGTACCTCTTAATCAGGTTAGTTCTACATTCTCTGTTCACTGCTATGAGTACGGGCAGGAACTGGTCATGGCTGAGAGAGCCAACTATGACTATATAGGAGAGAGGTGGGGGACAGAATATTATCAATGTGCCGCTTAATCAGGTTTGTTCTGCACTCTCTGTTCACTGCTATGAGTATGGCAGGTACTGTCCATGGCTGAGAGAGTCGGACTATGAATACATAGGAGACAGGAAGGGTACAGAATATTATCAATGTACCTCTTAATCAGGTTAGTTCTATATTCTCGGTTCATTGTATGAGTACGGGCAGGAACTGGCCATGGTTGAGAGAGTCCAACTATGATTACATAGGAGAGAGGAAGGGTACAGAATATTATCAGTGTACCTCTTAATCAGGTTAGTTCTATATTTTTTGTTCACTGCTATGAGTATGGCAGGAACTGGCCATGGTTGAGAGAGTCAGACTATGGTTACATAGGAGAGGGGAAGGGTACAGAATATTATCAATGTACCTCTTAATCAGGTTAGTTCTACATTCTTTGTTCACTGCTATGAGTATGGCAGGAACTGGCCATGGTTGAGAGAGTCAGACTATGATTACATAGGAGAGAGGTAGGGTACACAATATTATCAATGTACCTCTTAATCAGGTTAGTTCTATATTCTTTGTTCATTGCTATGAGTACGGGCAGGAACTGGCCATGGTTGAGAGAGTCCGACTATGATTACATAGGAGAGAGGTAGGGTACACAATATTATCATTGTACCTCTTAATCAGGTTAGTTTTACATTCTCTGCTCACTGCTGTGAGTATGGCAGGTACTGTCCTTGGCTGAGAAAGACAGACTATGATTACATAGGAGAGAGGTAGGGTACACAATATTATCAATGTACCTCTTAATCAGGTTAGTTTTACATTCTCTGCTCACTGCTGTGAGTATGGCAGGTACTGGCCATGGGTGAGAGTCCCAACTATGATTACATAGGAGAGAGGAAGGGTACAGAATATTATCAGTGTACCTCTTAATCAGGTTAGTTCTATATTTTTTGTTCACTGCTATGAGTATGGCAGGAACTGGCCATGGTTGAGAGAGTCCAACTATGGTTACATAGGAGAGAGGAAGGGGACAGAATATTATCAATGTACCTCTTAATCAGGTTAGTTCTATATTCTTTGTTCATTGCTATGAGTACGGGCAGGAACTGGCCATGGCTGAGAGAGTCCAACTATGGTTACATAGGAGAGAGGAAGGGTACAGAATATTATCAATGTACCTCTTAATCAGGTTAGTTCTATATTCTTTGTTCATTGCTATGAGTACGGGCAGGAACTGGCCATGGCTGAGAGAGTCAGACTATGGTTACATAGGAGAGAGGAAGGGTACAGAATATTATCAATGTACCTCTTAATCAGGTTAGTTCTATATTCTTTGTTCATTGCTATGAGTACGGGCAGGAACTGGCCATGGCTGAGAGAGTCAGACTATGGTTACATAGGAGAGAGGAAGGGGACAGAATATTATCAATGTACCTCTTAATCAGGTTAGTTGTACATTCTCTGTATGGCAGGAACTGGCCATGGTTGAGAGAGTCAGACTATGGTTACATAGGAGTGAGGTAGGGGACTTTGATTTGATTTGAGGTTTAACGTCCCCGTCAACACTATAAAGGTCATTTTGGAGACGTTGCGTCCAATTTTGTGGGACTTTTACCCGACATTGAGATGAAATGATATCTCAAGCCCTGTCGCCCAATGAAACCAATAGGGTTTATTAGCATGGACGGTCTGCCTCACATCGGGGTCCTGGACAGGCTAAGATCCTCTAAGCGGTTTACCAGTACTAGTGCGCGGGCCGGATTCAGCTCTGCGTGGAAGCATCATGCAGCTCATATATTTCTTCAAGCCCCTATGGGCGGGGGCGAGAGAGGAAGGGGACAGAATATTATCAATGTACCTCTTAAACAGTTTTGCTCTATATTTCTCTTTAATCACTATGAGTACTGACGGTACTGGATGTGGCTGAGAGAGTCCGACTATGATTATATTGGCGAGGGGAGGGATTGGATGTAATATCTGTGTACCACTCAATTAATTTTCTATTCTGTGTTTTCTACATTTATGATCAATTATGACAGCAAAGCCAGACTGAACTAATGTTTGCATCTGCCCAATAACAAAATGCGTTATGATAAAACACAGTTATGGATTAAATTTTCTGTTTCTACTATCATGACACAGTCAACCCTCTTTATACCGACATTCAATATAACGACAAAACTTGTTATAGCAGGGCCTGACAAATCCAAAAATTTTCCACTTGCCCACCGGGCAAGTAAAATATTTTTGCACTTGCCCAGCTCAAAATCCTACTTGCCCAGGATTTTGGAACTCAAAGTGGAGTTTGGTGCGGGGGTGGGGGGGATGACAATGTTGACGATGATGACGACCGACATTTATAAATATAATCCAAGGTTTCTGTCAAGTTTCAAGCACAACCACTTTCCATTAGGATCTAGTTATTTCATGTTTGTGTTTCTCTTTGGTGTCTCTGATGGGAGTAGAAGCCTCCGTGGTCGAGTGGTTACGCTACTCGCCTTGTAAACCAGGGATCGCAGGTTCGATCCCGGGCTTCTCCAGACTTTCGGATGAGTCTTTAAACCGAGGTCCCGTCTCCGTATGACCTTAGCTGTTGGTGGGACGTAAAACTGAAACACTCACTCACTCTGATGGGAGCTCAGGGTTAATTGTATCGATTCCTGATCATTGCATTCACTTCTGTTTATTTCCCTCTGTGCGGTAATACGGTAGAAAATACTAATGTTGTCACAGTCAATAACGGTACTTTTTCAAGTTAATTGACATAATACCTTTACCGATTAGCAATTTAAGATACAGTTATATAAACTCATTTAGCTTGACACGCATGATAAACAAGAGCTGCAGCCGATGTAGGTCTACTCAAAAGATCAGAAGTTTCAGGGCAACGAGATAAAAGATTAAAAGAATGCAATTTATTAAGCTTGAACCACAAGACGAGGACCCCCTCACCCAAAACGGATCAAACTTTCACACCCGCCCTACAAGCAAGTTCAATGCGATCATCATTTCCGTCATCCAAATCGTCGTCCATAAACCACCACTCCCATTTTTCTGCACGCGATCGGTAAATGACGTCATCCGACCCCAGCAACCGTACACGTGTTTAACGTCATTGTTTTATTTTAATGGGGCGTATCTCTTTCATAAAAAAAAAAAAAATTGAAACTGGTAAAAAATATTTTCTCGCTAGCTTAACGGTTGTGGATAGAGGCGCGACGAATCTGCGGTTACCAGCGTCTGCTATTTGGCGCCAAAACATAACCATTCACGAGATAGTAGAATATTCCGTTTTTACTACCGTCAGATGTAGCAAATCGTCTTAGGAGCTATTAAATCATTTTCACATTGATTGTGGATTAAATTTTATGGCAGGGATAAACGCAGATTAGAGACATAACTTAATCTTATTTTCACACCTTGTCACGCTTATTGATATCGCTGGTGGTACACAATACACCAGAAATGAAAGACACGCACCGCTGGGCAATCGTGTTTAATTGGTAATTATAAGGCAGGGATTAACAATAGTGTCATAATTGAACCGTTATAAAATATAGATGGTTTTGTCTCTGAATTGCCGACAAAGCGGATATTATTGTGATTTACTTACTGGTCTAGTTTTACAGTATTTAAGGACTCAAAAGACATAGTTGTAGACGATTTTCTGCACTTGCCCGACCGGGCGTCGAAAGGTCAAAGTGCACCTGCCCGGCGCGATTTCGGACTTGTCCCGGGCGGCCGGGCAATGGATTTGTCAGGCCCTGTTATAGCGACAATTTCAGTGTAATGGAACACATGATTAGCTTAAGATGTGACGGATCAATGGAAATATTAACCCTTTTTGTACCAAATGGAATCTTCCACCTTGTATAGAGGAGGAGTCCATTTCAAAATTTAGGGGTGTCAGGTTGTGTTTCTTCAAAATCTGATCAGGGCCTAGGCTGTTTGCCACCTACCCGTTTTGGGGTTTCTGGTACTAAATAGGTTAAAGAATATATATTTAATACTCCAAGAAATAACTGTCTTGGATATTTGTTAGAATCGCCCTGGTGAGGCGATTCTAGCAAATGTCCACAGCATTTGTTTCTTGGAGTAATTTATACTACCCCTTATTTGGATTCTTTAGAGCAGCCAATTTGCTATAGGGGCAGACTGTTAGGGAACAAAAACTGTTGTTATAGTGGGGGGCCTCTGTTCATTAGTATAACCCATATATGACGTTAAGAATCTTATATGGGTGTGAGGGGTGGATGGAAAAATCCATCCCAAGGGACACTGTCCGGCATCACGAGGTTTGCCAAGTGATGCCGGACAGTGATCCCGAGGGATGAATTTTTCTATCCACCCCTCACACCCATATTGGATTCTTTTTCTTGCATACCTTCCCTTTCTATTGCGAATTTTTAATGCTGCTGTCACTTCGGTTACCAATGTCCGCCATTTTGTGATGACACAACAGGAATGTTAAGTGACGTCACGCATGACGCTGCCGCGCATGAGGTCGCATTCAACCAGTACATTTATCAAACATGCGGGAATATTCGACATTGGGTCGGAACACCAGGGTCAGAACATAAATTTCTATCCCAGGGTAAAATCACGGATTTCCTTGTCTGGTGTGCAAGAATATAAGAACCTTATATGGGTGTGAGGGGTGGATGGAAAAATCCGTCCCAAGGGTCACTGTCCGGCATCACGAGGCTTGCCGAGTGATGCTGGACAGTGATATCAAGGGACAGATTTTTCTATCCACCCCTCACACCCATATTGGATTCTTTTTCTTGCATACCTACCATTTATATTGTGAATTTTTAATGCTGCTATCACTTCGGTTACCGACGTCCGCCATTTTGTGATGACACAACAGGAATGTTTAGTGACGTCACGCATGACACAGCCACGCATGAGGTTGTAATCAACCAGTGCATTTATCAAACACGCGATTATATTCGATTTGGGGTCAGAACACCAGGGTCAGAACATAAATTTCTATCCCAGGGTAAAATCACGAATTTCCTTGTCTGGTGTGCAAGAAAATGGCATCTTCCACCTTATAAGTTTGGAGTTGTCCATTTCCAATAATAGGGGTGCTAGGTTTATTTTGTTGGCAGTAAGTTTTGCAAAAATGTATCTACTTTCAGCAGATCAGACACAGCATTTGCCGACGTCCTAAAAAAGGGCAGCTGGGCATATATGGGTACATTTAACTACATACTTTGGCCAAAATATTAACTGCTCTAGCAAGTCCAGTATCTAATACACCAGTCCATAATTGTACTGTCAGAAATTAAGCTACAAACTAGATAAATTATAATGTTGATTTCAGACTGGTGTTGGGGACCGTGACTACCTGGCTATACTACAACAAGTTCTGATGCCTGTAGCTTATGAGGTAAGTGCTCTATAGGGTGGCTGTAGGGAACAGATTAAGAAATACAGTAAAACCTGTCATAGTGGCCACCTCAATCAAGCAAGCAACCTGTCTAAAGAGGGCATGCTTTTAGTTCCTCCAAAAATGCAAATACATTAAAATTCACCTGTATTAAGAAAGCACCTGTCTTAAGCAAGCATATTTTGGTTATCCCTTAGCTGCTTGCTTATTGCAGGTTGGACTGTACTTGTATTTGATGATGATTGTTGGATAATTTTCCCAAGTTTGTATTTTTTGTACACATACACGTGTACATTCGCAGTAACTCACATACAAAATTTGAAAGTAGCATGATTGCAAAAATATCTATGGGCATGGCTGTTTGAAGCCATTGTCAAATGGACCGAAAACCATGCTCACACAGCAAAAACCATGTTCAAATCATGGAATTTGCGTGCTGTTTGAACACGGATTATGAGCTTTTGATATCACAAGACTGGCATTGCTTTGTTTATGTTACATTGAGCGACGTAAAGTTAGCACCCTGAGTGTAGAGTTTTAGGGTTCTATGATGAGGTCAGATGGATACTGCGTCTGAACTGGCCGCCATGTTGGTTCGCCGGTCACTTTTGAAGAGCTTAAATGGAGTTTTTGGGCGTTTTTGTCAAAATTTGCTGTCAGAATCATAAGTTATGCAAGAACAAAGATCATCCATGGTTATTTCATTGCATTAACATTTGCCGGATCCATTGAAAGATATTGGAACATTCGGCCTCGTGGCCTCATGTTCAAACAGCTTCCTCGGGACCCGGCGAATGTTTATGCATGAAAAACCATGGTTGATCCCTATATTATCAGCATTATGATAACACCAGGTAATAGTATTCCTGTTGTCAGTGAAATGTGGAAATAGATAATGAGATGCCATTCTTGCATTACAGATAAAGGAAATCCTGGAGTTTTTCCCTGGTAGAAATTCTTATCATAATCATATGCTGGCTATCTTACCCTGTGCTAGGGTAGAAATGGATTTTTATGCCCCCGTGTATTCGGAGAATACCGGAAGGGCATTAAGTGTTACCCCTGTCCGTTCGTCCGTTTGTTCGTCCGTGCATTCGTTCGTCCGGTGTCCGGGCCATAACTCCTAAACCCTATGGAATATATTCATGAAACTTAACAGTTGCATTCATCACACTGAGACGATGTGTCATGAACAAGGAAGACAACTCTTGCTTTTTGGGTTTTTGAATTATCTGCCCTTGACTTAATACCATATAGTAAACCGTGTCCGGCCATAACTCCTAAACCGTATGGAATATAATCATGAAACTTCACAGGTGCATTCATCACACTGAGACGATGTGTCATGAACAAGGAAGACAACTCCTGCTTGTTTAGTTTTTGAATTATCTGCCCTTGACTTACATCCATATATAGTCAAATGGTATGTCGTGTCCGGGCCATAACTCCTAAACCGTATGGAATATATTCATGAAACTTCACAGGTGCATTCATCACACTTAGCCGATGTGTCATGAACAAGGAAGACAACTCTTGCATTTTTGGTTTTTGAATTATCCGTCCTTGACTTAGTACCATATAGTAAACCGTGTCCGGGCCATAACTCCTAAACCGTATGGAATATATTCATGAAACTTCACAGGTGCATTCATCACACTTAGACGATGTGTCATGAACAAGGAAGACAACTCTTGCATTTTTGGTTTTTGAATTATCTGCCCTTGACTTAGTACCATATAGTAAACCATGTCCGGGCCATAACTCCTAAACCGTATGGAATATAATCATGAAACTTCACAGGTGCATTCATCACACTTAGCCGATGTGTCATGAACAAGGAAGACAACTCTTGCATTTTTGGTTTTTGAATTATCCGTCCTTGACTTAGTACCATATAGTAAACCGTGTCCGGGCCATAACTCCTAAACCGTATGGAATATATTCATGAAACTTCACAGGTGCATTCATCACACTTAGACGATGTGTCATGAACAAGGAAGACAACTCTTGCATTTTTGGTTTTTGAATTATCTGCCCTTGACTTAGTACCATATAGTAAACCATGTCCGGGCCATAACTCCTAAACCGTATGGAATATAATCATGAAACTTCACAGGTGCATCCATCATACTTGGACAATGTGTCATGAACAAGGAAGACAACTCCTGCTAGTTTAGTTTTTGAATTATCTGCCCTTGACTTACATCCATATATAGTCAAATGGTATGTCGTGTCCGGGCCATAACTCCTAACCGTATGGAATATATTCATGAAACTTCATCGGTGCATTCATCACACTTAGACGATGTGTCATGGACAAGGAAGACAACTCTTGCATTTTTGGTTTTTGAATTATCTGCCCTTGACTTAGTACCATATAGTAAACCATGTCCGGGCCATAACTCCTAAACCGTATGGAATATTTTCGTGAAACTTCACAGGTGCAGTCTTCACACTGAGACGATGTGTCATGAACAAGGAAGACAGCTCTTGCATTTTTGGTTTTTTGGATTATCTGCCCTTGATGCATATATGTTATGATTGATTTGAAGTTCATTTGTTTTTTATGAATGGCATTTGGCGGGGGCATCCGTGTCCTATGGACACTTTTTCTAGTCATTTATCATATGATGTCGCATCTGAGATGTAATAACACCATATTTTAAATTCGGTAATCCACTAGTGGATTGAATATGCAAATTAGTTAGATATGCCCTGTACACGTCCTTAATATTGTAGTAGTTACTTATTGCAGAATATTGACAATTTTGAAAACAAATCATGAATAAAATGCATTTTAAATATCATATGATAAATAGAATCTTGCATTCCTGCTCATGTATAATTGAATTAATAAACTTGTTGCAGAAAAGGCACTGGTTGTATAGAATGTAAAAACCTTGGGTCCATGACATTTCGTCCAAACGGATTTCGTCTAAAGGACATTTTGTCTAAAAGACATTTCATCGAATACGACATGTCATCTAAATTTCGTCGAAAAGTGTCTAAATTCGTCTAGAAATTTTTGTCTAACTTTTTTCTGTCTAAATTGTGTTTACACATAATAATGGTGAAGAAAGACCAGTGGTCTACGAACGCTGGTGACAGGTTCCGGTTGGTTAGGCCCATGAAGATTGTGTTCAGTTTCTCTTATCACCTGATCATGTTTTTAGGTTATATGCCTCTGGCATTTCCTATCTACACACTTCCAGAATGTTCCTTATAGATACGATCTTTGGAATAATCAAAGCCTTTCTAGGCTATTTTAGGGTGTCCTGTGTTGCCATAATACTGATGACCATCTTGCCACAGCAACGGTTTAAAAACAACAAAGGTGCAACATTTTGTCTAAAATCCTTATTTTCTTTTTTCAACGAAATGTCATACCAGACCGTTTTTTTAGCTCACCGGAACGAAGTTATGGTAAGCTATTCTGCTGTCCCCAGCGTCGGTGTCAGTGTCGGCGTTCACAAATGTTAAAGTTTTTGTGTTAAAGTTTTTTAGTTGCTCATAATTTCTTTATGTGAACATGGATTAAGATCATATTTGGTATTGTGATAGATACTGGGCTAAAGTTTTTATCTGCAGTATCAGCACCCATGACTGTGACCTTAAGGTCAAGGTCACAGACTTAGAATTTTAATGTTAAAGTTTTTGTGTTGAAGTATTTAGGAGCTCATTACTTCTTTATCTTTGGATGGATTTAGTTTATACTCAGTATGGTTATAGATACTTGTCTCAAATTTTTAGCAGCAGCAGCAGCGCTCATAACCATAACCTTGGGTCAAGGTCACTGACTTAAAATTCTTATGTTAAAGTTTTTAGGAGCTCATTACTTATTTACCTTTCCATAGATTTAGTTCATACTTGGGCTGGTGATAGGTACTAGTCAAAAGATTTTATCAGCAGCATCATCATACATGATCAAGTTCACAGACTAAGGACTTTTATGTTTTTGCACTGAAGATTTAAGATCATTACTTGGTTGCCTTCAGATGAATTTACTTGAGACTTGGAATGGTGATAGATACTGCTTTAAATTTCTCGGGTGAGTTCGACTTTCAAGGGCATGACCTCAAGGTCAAGGTAACTGTGGCTATCTTAAGAAAAACTTTGTCATCGCTCTAGCACCTACATTTATTGACAGACTTTAATGTAACTTCACACAAATGTTGCTTATGATAATATCTCCAGCAAGTTTGACTTTCAATGTCATGACCTCAAGGTCAAGGTCCCTATGGCTATTTTTAGAAAAACTTTGTCATCGCTCTAGGGCCTACATTTATTGGCGGATTTTTTTAGCTCACCTGTCACGTAGTGACGAGGTGAGCTTTTGGGATCACTTTTTTTCCATCGTGCATGCGTCCGTGCGTAAACTTTTTCTTCAAATGACATCTCCTCCTAAACCAGTGAACGGATTTTGATATAATTTCACAGGAATGTTCCTTGGATGACCCTTTTTAGCTCACCTGAGCACGAAGTGCTCAAGGTGAGCTTTTGGGATCAGTCTTTGTCCGTCGTCCGTGCGTGCGTGCGTGCGTCTGTCGTCAACTTTTGCTTTAAACAACATCTCCTCCAAAACTGCTGGACAGATTTTGATCTAATTTCACAGGGATGCTCCTTGGGTGATCCTCTACCAAAATTGCTCAAACTGTTCCGCTCGGGTGAACAAGATGGCCGCCAGAGCTAAAAATAGAAAATTCTTTAAACGACTTCTCCTGCTTAACAAGTGGATGGATTTTGAAATTGTTTCACAGGAATGTTCCTTGGATGACCCTCTACCAAAATTGCTCAAACCGTTCAGCTCTGGTGAACAAAATGGCCGCCATAGCTAAAAATAGAAAAACCTTTAAACAACTTCTTCTCCTTAACCAGTGGATGGATTTTGAAATTATTGCACAGGAAGGTTTCTTGGGTGCCCCTCTACTAAAATTGCTGAAACCAATCTGCTCGGGTGAACAAAATGGCCACCAGAGCTAAAAATAGAAAAACCTGTCAAGGACTTCTTCTCCTTAACCAGTGGATGGATTTCGAAATTACTTGACAGGAATATTCCTTGTGTGACCCTCTACCAAAATTGCTCAAACCGTTCCGCTCGAGTGAACAAAATGGCCACCAGAGCTAAAAATAGAAAAAGCTTTAAATGACTTTTTCTCCTTAACTAGTGGATGGATTTTGAAATTACTTCACAGGAATGTTCCTTCGGTGACCCTCTACCAAAATTGCCCAACCGTTCCGCTTAGGTGAACAAAATGGCTGCCAGAGCTAAAAATAGAAAAAGCATTAAACGACTTTTTCTCCTTAACCAGTGGATGGATTTTAAAATTATTTCACTGGAAGGTTCCTTGGGTGATCCTCTACCAAAATTGCTCAAACTGTTCAGTTTTAAACCCAATTGGTTTCATTGGGCGGCAGGGCTTGAGATGTCATTTCATCAAAAATGACTTTTACTTCTCAAAATGACTTCTACTCCTAAACAGGCAGACTGATTTTGAATTAATTTCACAGAAATGGTCTTTGGGTCCAACCAAAATTGCTCAAACCCTCCACTCCACCATATATTACCCACAATTCCATTTGTACAATAGGATCAGGTGAGCGATCCAGGGCCATCATAGCCCTCTTGTTCAAAATTGCCTAAATCAATCCGCTCTATTAAACAAAATGGCCACCAGAGCTAAAAATAGAAAAACCTTTAAATGACATCTCCTCCTTGGCAAATGGCCCGATTTTAAAATAATTTCACAGGAATGTTCCTTGAGTGACCCTCTTTTAAAATTGCCTAAATTGTTCTGCTCCGTTAAACAAAATGGCCACCAGAGCAAAAAATAGAAAAACCTTTCAATGACATCTCCTCCTAGGCAAATGGCCCGATTTGAAAATAATATCACAGGAATGTTCCTTGAGTGACCCTCTTTCAAAATTGCCTAAATCGTTCCGCTCCTTTAAATAAAATGGCCGCCAGAGCTAAAAATAGAAAAACCTTTAAATGACATCTCCTCCTAGGCAAATGGCCCGATTTGAAAATAATATCACAGGAATGTTCCTTGAGTGACCCTTTTTCAAAATTGCCTAAATCGTTCCGCTCCATTAAACAAAATGGCCACCAGAGTTAAAAATAGAAAAACCTTTAAATGACATCTCCTCCTAGGCAAATGGCCTGATTTGATAAGAATTTCACAGGAATGTTCTTAGAGTGACCCTCTTTCAAAATTGCCTACATCGTTCTGCCCAGTTAAACAAAATGGCCACCAGAGCTAAAAATAGAAAACCTTTCAATGACATCTCCTCCTAGGCAAATGGCCCAATTGGAAATAATTTCACAGGAATGTTCCTTGGGTGACCCTCTTCTCCTCCTAGGCAAATGGCCTGATTTGAAAATAATTTCACAGGAATGTTCCTTGAGTGACCCTCTTTCAAAATTGCCTAAATGGTTCTGCTTAGTTAAACAAAATGGCCACCAGAGCTAAAAATAGAAAAACCTTTAAATGACATCTTCTCCTAGGCAAATTGCCCTATTTTAAAATAATATCACAGGAATGTTCCTTGAGTGACCCTCTTTCAAAATTGCCTAAATCTTTCCACTCCATTAAACAAAATGGCCACCAGAGCTAAAAAACGAAAACCTTTCAATGACATCTCCTCCTAGGCAAATGGCCCAATTGGAAATAATTTCACAGGAATGTTCCTTGAGTGACCCTCTTCTCCTCCTAGGCAAATGGCCTGATTTGAAAATAATTTCACAGGAATGTTCCTTGAGTGACCCTCTTTCAAAATTGCCTAAATGGTTCTGCTTAGTTAAACAAAATAGCCACCAGAGCTAAAAATAGAAAACCCTTTAAATGACATCTTCTCCTAGGCAAATTGCCCGATTTTAAAATAATTTCACAGGAATGTTCCTTCAGTGACCCTCTTTCAAAATTGTTTAATCGTTCCGCTCCTTTAAATAAAATGGACGCCAGAGCTAAAAATAGAAAAACCTTTAAATGACATCTACTCCTAGGCAAATGGCCCGATTTGAAAATAATATCACAGGAATGTTCCTTGAGTGACCCTCTTTCAAAATTGCCTAAATCTTTCCACTCCATTAAACAAAATGGTCACCAGAGCTAAAAATAGAAAAACCTTTGATCCTCCCAGGCAAATTGCCCGATTTGAAAAAAATTTCTCAGGAAAGTTCCTTGAGTGACCCTCTTTTAAAATTGCCTAAACTGTTCCGCTCCATTAAACAAAATGGCCACCAGAGTTAAAAATAGAAAAACCTTTAAATGACATCTCCTCCTAGGCAAATGGCCTGATTTGATAAGAATTTCACAGGAATGTTCTTAGAGTGACCCTCTTTCAAAATTGCCTACATCGTTCTGCCCAGTTAAACAAAATGGCCACCAGAGCTAAAAATAGAAAACCTTTCAATGACATCTCCTCCTAGGCAAATGGCCCAATTGGAAATAATTTCACAGGAATGTTCCTTGAGTGACCCTCTTCTCCTCCTAGGCAAATGGCCTGATTTGAAAATTAATTTCACAGGAATGTTCCTTGAGTGACCCTCTTTCAAAATTGCCTAAATGGTTCCGCTTAGTTAAACAAAATGGCCACCAGAGCTAAAAATAGAAAAACCTTTAAATGACATCTTCTCCTAGGCAAATTGCCCTATTTTAAAATAATTTCACAGGAATGTTCCTTCAGTGACCCTCTTTCAAAATTGTTTAAATCGTTCCGCTCCTTTAAATAGAATGGACGCCAGAGCTAAAAATAGAAAAACCTTTAAATGACATCTACTCCTAGGCAAATGGCCCGATTTGAAAATAATATCACAGGAATGTTCCTTGAGTGACCCTCTTTCAAAATTGCCTAAATCTTTCCACTCCATTAAACAAAATGGCCACCAGAGCTAAAAATAGAAAACCTTTCAATGACATCTCCTCCTAGGCAAATGGCCCAATTGGAAATAATTTCACAGGAATGTTCCTTGAGTGACCCTCTTCTCCTCCTAGGCAAATGGCCTGATTTGAAAATAATTTCACAGGAATGTTCCTTGAGTGACCCTCTTTCAAAATTACCTAAATGGTTCTGCTTAGTTAAACAAAATGGCCACCAGAGCTAAAAATAGAAAAACCTTTAAATGACATCTTCTCCTAGGCAAATTGCCCGATTTTAAAATAATTTCACAGGAATGTTCCTTCAGTGACCCTCTTTCAAAATTGTTTAATCGTTCCGCTCCTTTAAATAAAATGGACGCCAGAGCTAAAAATAGAAAAACCTTTAAATGACATCTACTCCTAGGCAAATGGCCCGATTTGAAAATAATATCACAGGAATGTTCCTTGAGTGACCCTCTTTCAAAATTGCCTAAATCTTTCCACTCCATTAAACAAAATGGTCACCAGAGCTAAAAATAGAAAAACCTTTGATCCTCCCAGGCAAATTGCCCGATTTGAAAATAATTTCTCAGGAAAGTTCCTTGAGTGACCCTCTTTCAAAATTGCCTAAACTGTTCCGCTCTGTAAACAAAATGGACACCAGAGCTAAAAATAGAAAAACCTTCAAATTCCACTACAATGAAAAATAGCCTCCAAAGATAAAAAGCCTTTGGTCCACATCTGATTAAAGCAGTGAATCCTTCATTTCCATAAGCTTTGAAATGTCTTGGATTCAGGTGAGCGATTCAGGGCCATCATGGCCCTCTTGTATATAAATTCACAGTAATGTTGCATATGATAATATCTCAAGTGAGTTCAGCTTTCAAGGTCATAACCTCAAGGTCAAGGTCACTGTGGCTATTTTTAGAAAAAACTTTGTCATCACTCTAGCACCTATATTTATCCCCCGACCGAATTGGTTCGGGGGATATAGCGATCAGCCTGGCGTCCGTCCGTCAGTCCGTCCGTCCATAGACGCAACCTTGTGATGGCCATAACTCCTATACCCTTTGAGATTCATTGTTGGTTCTTGGCACAATTGTTCACAAGGCTGAGATGGCGTGTCATGCACAAGAACCAGAACTCTGGATGCCATACTTTTTGAGTTATCTCCCCTTTTAATAAAATAGAATGACTACTTTGTGATGGCCATCACTCCAATACCCTTTGAGATATGATGATGGTACCTGGCACAGTTGTTCACAAGGGTGAGACAGCGTGTCATGCACAAGAACCATAACTCTGGTGTCATGGTTTTTGAGTTATCTCCCCTTCCAATAAAATTGAGTGACTACCTTGTGACGGCCATAACTCCAATACCCTTTAAGATATATTGATGATACCTGGCACAGTTGTTCACAAGGCCAAGACGGTGTGTCATGCGCAAGAACCACAACTCTGGGTGCCATGGTTTTTTAGTTATCTCCCCTTCCAATAATATAGAATCACTGCCTTGTGATGGCCACATCTCCAACACTCTTTGAGATATATTGATGGTACTTGGTACAGTTGTACATGACTGCATGTTACCCAGGTTTGTCACGTTCAAGAACCACGACTCTGGGTGCCCTGGTTTTTTAATTATCTCCCCTGACAATATAACCTTGTGATGGCCATAACTCCAAAACCTTACAGATCCCTACCCCTAAACCATATATATTATTGTTCCTTATGATAAGACACATTCATTGACACCAACCTGGGGGCCCCTGGATGCGCTGGGGCCTTGCCCTACCCCCTCCACTTCATAAAAGGCCCAATATCTCGGAAACCTTACAGATCCCCACCCCTAAACCATACATATTCTTGTTCCTTATGATAAGATACATTCAGTTACACTAACCTGGGGGCCTCGGGATGCGCGGGGGCCATGCCCAACCCCCTCCACTACATAAAAGGCCATATAACTCGGAAACTGTTTAGACCCCCACCCCTAAACCATATATTCTTGTTCTTTATGATAAGATGCATTCATTGACACCAACCTATGGGCCTGCGGGATGTGCCAGGGCCTTGCCCCATCCCCTCCACTTCATAAAAGGCCAAATATCTCGGAAACCTTACAGATCCCCACCCCTAAACCATATATATTATTGTTCCTTATGATAAGACACATTCAATGACACCAACCTGGGGCCCCCCTGGGATGGACCAGGGCCCTGCCCCACCCCCTCCACTTCATAAAAGGCCATATATCTCAGAAACCATTCAGATCCCCACCCCAAAACCATATATATTCTTGTTTCTTATGATAAGACGCATTCAGTGACACCAATCCGGGGGTCTTCTGGGAAGTGCCCGGGCCAAGCCCCACCCTCTCCACTTCAAAGAAGACCCAATTTCTCAGAAACTGTTCAGATCCCCACGCCTAAGCCATATATATTCTTGTTTCTGGTGATAAGACGTATTCAGTGATACCAACCTAGGGATCTCCCGGGATGCACCATTGCCCCACCCCCTCCACTTCATAAAAGGTGATATATCTCAGAAACCTTTCAGATCCCCACCCCAAAACCATATATATTCTTGTTTCGTATGATAAGACGCATTCAGTGACACCAACCTGGGGGTCCTCTTGGATGTGCCCGGGCCCTGTCCCACCCCCTCCATTCCATAAAAGGCCCAAATTCTCAGAAACCGTTCAGATCCCCACCCCTTATCCATATATATTCTTGTTCTTTATGATAAGACGCATTCAGTGATTCCAACCTAGGGGTCTTCAGGGGTGTGCCGGGGCCATGCCCACCCTGCCACTTCATAAAAGACGATAAATCTCAGAAACCTATCAGATGCCCACCCCTAAACCATATATTTTTTTGTTTCTTATGATAAAACGCATTCAGAGACACAAAATTGGGGGTCTCTTGGGATGTGCCCGGGCCATTCCCCACCCCCTCCACTTCATAATCTCAGAAACAGTTAAGACCCCCACCCATAAACCATATATTTTCTTGTTCCTTATGATAAGATGCATTCAATGATATCAAATTGGGCCATCTGTTGGGTCATCTCCCACCCCTCCACTTCATAAAAGGCCTCATATTTCAGATACAGAGTCCACATGGAATAGGGGTTCTTTTGGGAGACTTTATAATCAATAAATTAAAACCATACATGGCTGCCAGTGGGCAGTGCCCAGGTGCCCACCTGAGCTCTGGTGAGCATCGTGACCCAACGGCCTCTTGTTTAGTTATCTCCCCTGACAGTATAATCTTGTGATGGCCATAACTGCAATACTTTTGTGATATACATGTATTGCTGATTTAATTCTGGTGCACTTTCTTTTGGTGAACAATCTTCTGAAGGCCATATTGGTTTTTGGTTGGGGGATTTGCCATCTCTTCCGATGGCTATTTTTATTGATATATTTTAATATAACTTCACACAAATGTTGGGTATGAGAGAAAATCTGTCCCTCGGGATCACAGTCTGTTATCACTCGGCAAACCTTGTGATGCCAGACTGTGACCCTCGGAACAGATTTTTCTATCCACCCCTCACACCCATGTAAGATTCTTATATTCCAGATAGAGAAACTACCTCTTTATGATATTAAAAAAAGGTCATATCAAACATACCGTAATGATTCTAAGTATTGGGGCATACAGGCCTAAGCAAACAGTGCGGACCCAGATCAGACTGCTCGTCTGATCAGGTTCTACACTATTTGCTATTCCATGTGCACTTTTTGGACTTGCTGGGTCATGAAACAAACTTGTCAAAATTTAAGGAAAATTACAGCAAGTCCTCAATGTGTACAAATTTGTAGGATTTTTTCGATAATGTGTCTTTGCAAATCTAAACACAGAAATATTAACCCATATATGCCTCGCGGCCCTTTTCTGGGACATTGGCAAACAGTGCAGACACAGATCAGACGCCGCAAAACGCGGCGTCTGATCTGTGTCTTCACTATTTGCTTAAAGAACACTCATTTTTGTAAAATTTCATACAAGCAATAACAAACCTGACACCCCTATAATTGGAAATGGTCCACTCCAAACTTACTGGATGGAATATTCCATTGTCATATATGGGTTAATCACTGTCTTTTCTGAGGACATCAGACATAGGTGATACAATTGTGCAAGTCTAGTATATATGTATATTTCAACTGGCTAAGTTTTGTTTCAGTTTAGTCCTGAAATAGTGTTAGTGTCAGCAGGCTATGATGCAGCCATTGGCTGTCCAGAGGTATATTGGTGTACATGGATATTGTTGTAGTCTCTGTCTTATATTTGTTTGATATTTACACATATTTCTTAACCTTTGGCATGTGGTTGGCAATATCAGCAGATGGCATTTGTATGTAATAAAACAAGTACATAAAAAATAAGCAAGAAAAGAACAAGACAAAAGGGAAAAAAATAAAGGAATGAAAAAATGAAAAAGACTAAACCACTAGGGTTTAAGGGAAGACCATCTTTCACCAGTTTACCTGAGCAGGCTTAGCAATGATGCTTCTGCACAGAACTGCACCTTACCAACTTTGAGTGGGCAGTAGGGCTTGAGATATTATTTCAACTTGGTGTTGGGTAAAAGTCCCACAAAATCAGAAGCAACATCTCCAAAATGAAATAAATAGTGTTAACAGGGACATAAAACCTCAACACAATTCAACAAACAACAGAAAACTGGACCGCACGCATTTTATTCAAATCATCCAATGCAAGAAAAAATCTAGCCAGGGGCAAGATGATCAAAACAAACAATGTCATTAGTTAACATATTGTTCAAACTTTGATCATTCAATATGGCAAATATACTACGGTAATATTTTTGCTGAAAAATGTGAGTAGTTTTGCATATGCAAAAGCTGCTCACATTTTTCAGCAAAAACAACTACTCACATTTTTTCAGCAAAAATAACAACTACATGTACTCTGTTCTTACATTTTTTCAGCAAAAATAACCACTACTCACATTTTTTTTCAGCAAAAATAACAACTACTCGGTTCTCACATTTTTGTCAGCAAAAATAACCACTGCTCACATTTTTTTTCAGCAAAAGTAACACAATTTCAGATATTGAATTGCAAGAACATTTAACAATATGACCACTAACAAGCTTCTTAAGCTAACAATGCTTTGAACAACTGGACCCATATAACACATAAAGATGTGTGAGCTGATCTGCATCCTGGTTGTTTGCAAATAGCAAAAAAAAGGTTTTGTCGTGATGTGCCTTAAGGAGAATGGGAGCACCTTCAGGGGAGGCAACTCTTCCAAATGTATTTTTGTCTCCCATGCCAATAGGGATCAACTCTTAAAGGAAAGAATTTTCTCCTGAGGAGCAGATTATTTCCTTTAAGAGTAGACCTTTTTTCAGTGGAAACAGGTCTTACAGAAAATCATACAGGATGTCCCAAAATGGTCTCCCTTTGAAAAATGGTGCAACAATCTGCCAGGTGTTCCCATTCCCCCTAAAACTCTATGTTTCAACATTCTTGTAAGATGAAGGATGGTGGTCTGCATTTTTTTTTTCAAACAAAAAACCAAATAAAAAAAATGCATTTTAGACATTTAAAAAAACAACAACAAAAAAAAAAACAGTTTCTCCTTTTTGACAGTATGAAAGTATAAAAAGTAATAAGTATCCATCTGCTGATTTTTGAATGTGCATGTTGTTGTTTATCTATAAGCATTTTATCACTGCTTATAGCCACTAGAATGTTCACTTCTAACTATGTAATCTATATTCTCACATAAAATCTTGTCAATAGCAGTCTGAAGCAATTCCTGAATGTGCTAGAAGCAGTGTTCAAACAAGAAAACCAATGTTCAAATCATGAAAGTCGTGTGCTGTTTGAACATTGGTTTTATACTTTTGATATAACAAGATGGGCCTTGATTGGTTTATGTTATGTTCAGTGACATAATGTTGTTGCCCTCTATGTAGCATTATAAAATTTTATGCTGAGTTCAGAACCTCATTGAGGAACTGAAGTCATAACAACATTCTTTACTAACTACCATGTTGATTTTACGGTCACATTTGAAGAGTTTATATGGAGTTTTAAGGCATTTTTGTCACATTTTGTGGCTGAAATTGTAAGTTATGCAAGAAAAACAATCACCGTGAATCACACATGGTTATTTCATTGCAATAACATTTGCCAGGCCATTGGGAAGATATTTGAACACTCGGTTTAGCAGCCTTGTGTCCTAGCATCTTCCACATGACCCAGAAAATGCTAACTCATGAAAAACCATGGGTGATTCCTACATTGTTACTTTTTCATACTCACTTTAAAAAAGCATGATATCCTGTTCACTATAAAATGTTGGGCTCAGTTTTCAAAACATTGTGAGCTTTACATCCTCATTGGGGAAGGGGATGTTAACCTTATCCTGCTGAACATGACAACTCATATCTTTAAAAACAGTGTGGATCCAGATCAGATGGCTTCTGAAGAAGCCATCTGATCAGGATCTACACTGTTTGACATTCAGTTTGTGAAATTTACAACTATATTATATCAACTAATTTGATTGGTGGATTGGTACTTACCGGTAGATTGTTGAAGAGACAGAAATGGGTGTGGCTAAATCAGTTTATTCAGCAGGATCAGGGTTAATTGCTCCAGACAGTATACAGCTAACATTCGGTAGCTTGAACACCTTTGAGACCATAATTTTTTTAACCTATTGTATACTAGTGGACTCTTCCATTGCTATTTGTTGGACAAGTCCATTTGTCATAAAAGGGGTGCCAGGCCTATTTTTTCATTTCTTTTCTATTTTTGATGGAAAATTCCGTTAGCAATTGTGCAGGCCCTGATCAGACGCCGCGTTCTGTGGCATCTGATCTGGGCCTGCACTGTTTGCCAAGGTACTCCTTTAGGGGTTTCCTGCACACAGTGGGTTAAAGATAGGGGTAGGTAAAGCCACTGAGAGTTATTTATAGCTCCATCCCAGGAGAATTGTGGGGAAAATATTTTCTATTTTCTATAAAATATAGGTATGTTTTGCCTCATTGAGGTGATTCTGGCCCCCGCCCATTGGGGCTTGAAGAAATAGATGGGCTGCATGATGCTTCCACGCAGAGCTGAAACCTACCCCACACAAGTACTGGTAAACCACTTAGAGGATCTAAGCCTGCCCAGGCAAAGCGGTGTAAGTTGGACCATCTATGCTTATAAACACTATTGGTTTCATTGGGCGACAGGGCTTGAGATGTCATTTCATCTCAATGTCGGGTAAAGTCCCACAAAATTGGAAGCAATGACTCCAAAATGACCTATACAGTGTTGATGGGGATGTTAAACCTCAAATAAAACAAACAAAGTCATTAAGGTGATTCTAATGAGAACACACAGAATACCATTTTCAAGATAAAACAAGGGAAAGAAAGAAATAAATTATCCTAAAGATATTGCTATTTAATTTTGGAGCTATGGAAGGAATTCTCAAGAGACTTAAGGGGAATGGGAACACCTGGCATATTTTTCCGCCATTTTTCAAAGGGAGACAACTTTACGGACTTCCTGTACCCTTTTCTGTAAGTCCTGTCCCACTGAAAAAGGGGTCTACTCTTAAAGGAAAGAATTTGCTCCTGAGGAGGAGCAAATTCTTTCCTTTAAGAGTTGACCCCTGTTGACATGGGAGACAAAAACAACTTTGCAGGAGTTGTCTCCCCTGAAGGTGTTCCCATTCCCCTTAAAAGCGAGTTCAAATTTGTAAAAGTGAACAATTCATTGGTGTTCGAGCTATCAAAGTTTCACTGTATATTTGCATTTTTGCTGAAAAAAAAATGTGAGAAGCAAAATTGCAAAAGCTAGTCTTTGTTTTCAGCCACATTTTCAGAAAAACTTTTTGTGTATTTGCAATTGCTAGTTAAGGACAGATGATCAAATAATACATAAATGGTAACAAACACCTTCATAAGTTCGAACAGTTGTGCCAAGGGCCCAGTTATTTAAACTGATGTACATAGTAAGTTAACATATTGTCAAAACTTTGATCACTTAATATGGCAAAAAAGCTAATATTTTGGCTGAAATACTGTGTCTTTTGCAAAATTTAGAAGCCTCCATGGTGTAATGGTTATGCTACTCGCCTTGTAAACCAGGGGTGGCAGGATTGATCCCGGTGTCAGATTATATTTTGACCCGTGTAATATTTTGACCCGCGGGTCAATATATTACAGTAATATTTTGACCCCCCCTATAATATTTTGACCCGCCCCTAAAACTTCAGCAAAATAAATCAGAAGTGGACTTTTATCGATAAATAGGTATTGACAAGATAAGAAATGGGTATTGCAAGGAGTCTATTGCAGATCTGACAACATGGGTAGGGGGGTCTAAATATTATAGCTATAATAAAATGACCCCGCCCCCCAATACATATCTTTTTTCAACTAAGGAAATGGACTCAAAATAATAGTACTGGACAATAATATCAACAGATTATTTAACATTTGACAAAATTAATGCAGAATAATATTCTCTTTTGAAATGGGTGTTGCTGCCAAGAAAGGGGGGGGGGGGGTCAAAATATTATAGCTATAATAAAATGACCCCCCCCCCCCCCCCCAGTACAATTTACAAAGTACTGGACAATAATATCATGTCAAGAAAACGGATAAAACAACATATTATATCACATTTAACGAGATAATGAAGAATAATATTCTCTTTTGAAATGGGTGTTGCTGCTTAGAAGGGGGGGGGGGGGGGGGGGTCAAAATATTATACCCATAATAAAATGACCCCCCCCCCCCCCCCCCAAGTATCTTTTTCAACCAAGGAAATGGACAATAATATCATTATCATCATTATATCACATTTAACAAGATAATGAAGAATAATATTCTCATTTGAAATGGGTGTTGCTGCTTAGAAGGGGGGGGGTCAAAATATTATACCCATAATAAAATGCCCCCCCCCCCCCCCAGTATCTTTTTCAACAAAGGAAATGGAGTCAAAATAATGTAAAGAAAAGGGGATATAGCAGTAGATTATTTCTAATTAGCTGGATTAAAACAACAGGATAATCATGGCAATTGAACGTTGAACTGTTGATGAAATGTATGGGGGTGGGGGGGTCAAAATATTATACCCATAATAAAATGACCCCCCACACCACGTATCCTTTTCAACCAAGGAAATGGACTCAAAATATAATGTAAAGAAAAGGGGATATAGCAGTAGATTATTTCTTATTAACTGGATTAAAACAACAGAATAATCATGACTATTGAATGTTGAACTGTTGTTGAAATATAGGGGGGGGGGGGGGTCAAAATATTATACCCATAATAAAATGACCCCCACACCAAATATCTGTGTCTATTGTCCTTATGGTAGAGATGCAGCAGACAACAAAGTGTACAAGTGGGTGACCTTCAAACCCGTTCCAGGAACAAGTGCATTAGCTGGACTACAACATGCAACCAGAAATATGTACACCAGTAATATGGATCAAAACATTATACACCAGTGTACTCTGTGTAGATAACAGTTACTGTTGTCAGATGTTGTCACTTATTTTAAAACAGAAGGTATTTGTACTGTGTTAAGAATTATTCGTGGAAGTACAATTTTGGCGGAGTAATAGTGGTATCTTGTCAGAACTAGTTTTTCGTTTTCGAACTAGTCATGTTTGCATTAGGTATTTGAACTGTGTTTAGAATTATTCGTGGTAGTACAATTTTATCGGAGTAATAGTGGTATCTTGAACTAGTTTTCGTTTTCGAACTAGTCATGTTTGCAGCTTGCTCATGTCATGTTTTTTTATAATAACCATTGCCCAAAAAAACTTTCCTTCGCTAGTAAGGTCAGCAATTCATATTCTATTTTAGTGAAAAAGTATATTTTTCATGTTTTCACAAGAGAGAATTATTTAATTGATGTGATCAATATGAATGGGCTCTGGTTTCAGTATGATGGTGTTATTGTTAACACATATAAACCATATGCATATTTTATGTTGAACTGTCTATGGAACTGTCTATGGATGTTTTGTTGTTTTTTGCTTATTGTTATACACTATAAATGTAAAAATATCTTATCGTATCAAATTTAGGTGGCACTAAGAAAAAACAGTTAGTGCTTTATAATATTCAAAATTTCTACTTATTTACATTTCAAGGATATTGTTCATGTTAGCCACTCATTAAATAAATCATAGTTGGATATACAGTTTGGAACAGTTCAATAGTAACAGTAAGCACACCAGAAATAGCTGAGAAAAAACATTTGCAAAGTGTTGTAGTATGTATAATTGTTCGTGTATGGAAATTATGGAAAATAATGTTAATTATTATTGTTACTTAGAAAACTGTTGGATCTCTATTTACCAGAATAACAGGATACTTTTTCTACTTGGAAAAAATATTATTAAATACTTCACATCAGAAATGTGTTTGTATTGAAATCTATATTAACAAATAATTTAACCCTTACTCCCACTACACCCAATCCAAAAGCTATAATTTGACCCCGTTGTTATGTTTCGGTTCTAATGACGCATCGACTTCCAACTTTGGTGTTGGAGAAGACTCTAGATTGGACGTCCAGCCAAGTATTATTTCATCACGGTAGCACCCCGAACTTCTGTAAAGCAGCTGGAAGGCTTCCTCAGGTGAAGAATTCACTTTAATGGAGCTCAAATAAACAAACTTTAACCACTCTGCCACAGAGGCCCCCTTGACCCCCCACCCCCTCCCTGTTCATATGAGTCAACTAAGTAACTCATTAACTTAGAACCCCATACAGAACCTCGTATAATAAGGGTGGGTCATTATATTATAGCTATAATAATTTGACCCCCCCCCCTTATTTCAGGTCATTAAGTTACAACCCCTCCCACATACTGAACCTTACTGAATCTAGTGTATTACAAGCCATCTAATTCAATTAAAAGTTTAATCTATTGAGTGAACTCAAATGCCAGTATATCAATAACAGATAACAAGGGTGGGTCATTTTATTAAAGCTATAATAATTTGACCCTCCCCCCAATTTCAAGTCATTAAGTAACAACCCCTCCCACATACTGAACCTTACTGAATATAGTCTATTTCTAGCCATATAAAGCAATTTAAGTTTTAATTTAACTGTGTGAACTCAAATACCAGTACACTAATTACAAATAGTAAGGGTGGGTCATTTTATTATAGCTATAATAATTTGACCCCCTCCCCCCCGCCAATTTCAAGTCATTAAGTAACAACCCCTCCCACATACTGTTTAGAAGCCTCCGTGGTCGAGTGGTTACGCTACTCGCCTTGTAAACCAGGGGTCGCAGGTTCGATCCCGGGCTTCTCCAGACTTTCGGATGAGTCTTTAAACCGAGGTCCCGTCTCCGTATGACCTTAGCTGTTGGTGGGACATAAAACTGAAACACTCACTCACTCCCACATACTGAACCTTACTGAATATAGTCTATTTCTAGCCATATAAAGCAATTTAAGTTTTAATTTAACTGTGTGAACTCAAATACCAATACACTAATTACAAATAGTAAGGGTGGGTCATTTTATTATAGCTATAATAATTTGACCCCCCCCCCCCTTATTTCAAGTCATTAAGTTACAACCCCTCCCACATACTGAACCTTACTGAATCTAGTGTATTACAAGCCATCTAATTCAATGAAAAGTTTAATTAATTGAATGAACTCAAATACCAGTATATCAATAACAGATAAAAAGGGTGGGTCATTTTATTATAGCTATAATAATTGGACCCCCACCCCCCCTGCCCCCCCACGTGCATAGGCTGGTTCTCTCAATACCATTTTAGTCATGTGTTTTTTTTTCTGTTACTTTTTATCTTTTTTGCTGCTTTTTTAGCCATTTCCCTTTAAACATGATTGCCCTTTCTTATATATTATAGTCATTATTCTTGCTGTAGATTTTCAGATCTAGAACTATCCAACCCCACCCCACAGACACTACCCAAGTGTAAAAATCAGCAGGAAAAACCACCACAATTGTCATAGTTTTACTGCTTAACAGTTACCTCACCATATTTGGTCATTTAAATGTAACTTTTGTGAAGTTAGGGAGGGGGGTCAAAATATTATAGGGGGGGTCAAAATATTATAATAATATATTGACCCGCGGGTCATAATATTATGACCCGCGGGTCACTTTTTAGGCGGGTCAAAATATTATATGACACCGGGCTTCTCCAGACTTTCGGATGAGTCTTTAAACCAAGGTCCCATCTCTGTATGACCTTAGCTGTTGGTGAGACGTAAAGCTCAAACACTCACTCTTTTGCAAAAGTTATTCACATTTTGTCAGCAAACATACCTCTTATTACACTTGCTAATGCATACCTGTGATACTGCCCTCATCAGGAGGGAGACTCCCTCATTTTGATGCATGTTTTTGCCTAATTTATGCTAAATTTGAGTAAAATTTTGGAGTCTCCCACATTTTAACTGAGAATTTCCCTATATATTCTTTACACCTCCCTCATCATAAAGGCAAATCTCCCTCTTACAGTTAAAAAAATTATCACAGGTATGCTAATGCAGTTAAAATTTTGACCACTCACAAGTTCATTAACCTAACAATACTTTTCACTACTTTGACCTAGTTTATATCACCTGTTATTATGTTTTCTACTGACAGTTCTCACCTGATCTGGTGTTGGTATCGGCTGGCTATGATGCTGCTATTGGAGATGTTAAGGTAGACTCTGTAATGATAGCCTTTTATATCACAATTTCTTTCGTTTTGTTCCGGTGACTCATTATGTTTTTCTACCTGCCAGTACTAGGCAGGCTTGGTGGCTCAGTCTGATCAATGTCTGATTTTAGTTCAGGAGCTGGATGTTCATAACTAAAGATGTCATTAGTTAATGTATCATTAAAGTTTTGATCAATTAATATGGCAAATATGCTAATATTTTTGCTGAAAAAATGTGAGCAGCTTCTGCATCTGCATTGTTTTTTTTCAACAAAAATAGCACTGTATTAGTTATTAGTTATTATACTTACTAGAACAGTTAACAATTTGCCCACTAACGAGATCGTTAAGCTAACGATGTTTGAACAACTGGACCCAGGAGGCGGTTTTGATACCTGCAAGTTCTACAACATTCTCTCATGGAGATCATCTTTTCTATGGTTATTCTCCCTTTCGCTGGTTCATGAATGGCTGTTTTCAGTTTCTGGCTGTAGAATGTGCACTGTAATGGCTAACCAATTATGTATAATCCTTCCAAGGAAAAATTTGGTTCCGTAAATTGCCTGGCTTGAAATGACCTAAATAGTGTTGACTGGGTAGCTAAACTCTGAACAAACAAACAAGCAAAAAAATGTACCAGCCCTGCTGGCTCAGCTGGGTTTTCGTATGGCTTGTAGCTTTTTTTTCCAGCATATGTAGCAACATTCTTTTTAGCTCACCAGAGCCGAAGGCTCCGGGGCAGCTTATAGATTGTCCGTCGCCGTCGTCTGCGTCATCGTCTGGCGTCAACACTTTCAAACGACATCTCCTCTGAAACCACTGGGCCGATTGGGCCCAAATTTTATCTGTAGCATCCTTGGGCTGGGGGATTGAAAGTTTGTGTTTTTTATGAAAATCGGCTCATTAGTTTGGTTGCTATGGCAACTTGTAGTTTCCATAGACTTATAATGGGAAAAATTGAAAAATGGCATTTACTGCCAAGCCTCTGCAGATATTTTGACAAAACTTTCATAGAAATGTTCATAGGCAATCTACAATCTGCCATATGATTTTAGGCCTTCTGTTCAATTTTATTGGTTGCCATGGAAACCAAAATGCAAAAAATAGAAAAAAAAAATACTTAAAAAATCATCTCCTCAGAAACCATACGCTCAAGGAGGCTGAGACTTTATGAAAATATTCACCATATTTGCCTTTCCAGGTTTTGTGTTTTTTTATGAAATTGGGCTTTTTAGTTTTGTTGCTATGGCAACTTAGTGTTTCCATTGACTTGTAATGGGGAAAACTGAAAAATTGCATATACTGCCAAGTCATTGTAGATATTTTGACAAAACTTACATAGACATGTTCCTTGAGTAAACTTCTCTCAGCCATATGCTTTTATGTCAACCTGGGGGTTCCCTAGGTTGTGCCGGGGCCATGCCCCGCCCCCCTCCACTTCATAAAATGCCTTATATTTCAGAAACCTTACAGATCCCAACCCCTTAACCATATAAATTTTGTTCCTTATGATAAGATGCATTAAGTGACACCAACCTGGGGATCCCCCCCCCCCCGGATGTGCCGGGGACATGCCCTGCCCCCTCTATTTCATAAAATGTCATTTATCTCAGAAACCATTCAGATCCCCACCCCTAAACTATATATATTCTTGTTCCTTATGCTAAGATGCATTAAGTGACACCAACCTGGGGGTCCCCCGGGATGTGCCGGGGAAATGCCCCACCCCCTCCACTTCATAAAATGCCATTTATCTCAGAAACCATTGAGATCCCCATCCTGAAACCATATATATTCTTGTTCCTAATGATAAGATGGACTCAGTGACACCAACCTGGGGGTCCCCCGGGATGTGGGGGGGGGGGCATGCCCAACCCCCTCCACTTCATAAAAGGCTAAATATTCCAGAAACCTTACAGATCCCCACCCCAAAACCATATATATTCTTGTTCCTTATGATAAGACACATTCAGTGACACCAACCTAGGGGTCACCCAAGGTGCGCCCGGGCCATACTCCACCCTTCGACTTCACAAAAGACCATATATCTGAGAAACTGTTCAGAGCCCACCCCTAAACCATATATATTCTTGTTCCTGATGGTAAGACTCCACTTAATAATAGGCCATATATCTCAGAAACATTCAAATGCCCATCCTATAATCACATATATTCTTGTTCATTGTTATTAGACACATTCAGTCAACCCTGTCTTGATGGGTCCGCATGGGTCATTTCTCTCCCTTCCACTTCATAAAAGGGCCTCATATCTCTGAAACCGTTCACATCCCCACCATTTAACCATATATATTCTTGATCTTTATGATAAAATATATTCAGTGACAACAATCTTGGGCTTTTCTGGGATCTGCCATGCCCGAATCCCTCCATTGCTTAAAAGGCCTTACATCTCTAGAACCATACATATCCCCACCGCTAAACCATATATGTCTCTGTTCCTTTTTATAAGACCCATTTAGTGACACCAATCAGGGGGCCATTGGGCAGTGCCCACCTGAGCTCTGGTTTATGAAAGTTGGCCCTTTGGTTTGTTTGTTATGGCAAGTTAAGAGTTTCCATTGACTTACAATGGGAAAATTGAAAAATGACATTAATGCCTCTCAAGATATTTTGTCAAACTATCATAGAAATGTTTCTTTAATAATGTTAATTTTGGCCTATTTGTTGCCACAGATGGGAAATTGTCAATTGTCATCTATTGTCTTCAAGCGCCATCAGACCTCTGAAGCCACTAGTCTGATTGGGTCCAAATTTTATCTGTAGCAGCCTTGGGTGCAGGGCTTCCATGGTTAATTAAAATACATTGCTGTCGGTGGGGAGTGGCCCCCTGAGCTCTGGTGAGCATTGTGGCCCATGGGCCTCTTGTTTGAAAATTGCCCATGAAAATATTTTTAGTCATTCTTTCCTCAGAGTGATTCAAGAAGTTGTTAGTTACTATTCAAGGAATGTACATGCTTAGAAGGACTGATGCTGCCCAGTAACCTATTTTATCATTTACCCTCTATATTAATTAGGGCTGGCTAATCGAAGCTGAAAAGATAATCGATTATCAGTCATGTCATTGCGATCGATAATCGATTAGTAATCGCTAAGATTTTTGTTATTATTTTACCTGTCTGGCTTTCTGTCTGAGCATGACTCCTACCATATGTTGCACTTTACCATATGTATATTTTAACAGACAGGCCTGAGCAAACAGTGAAGACCCAGATGAGACGCCGCATAATGCGGCGTCTCATCTGGGTCTGCACTGTTTGCCACTCATCCAGCTATTTTAGGCATAACTTTGGGTAGTAAATTGTACCTATCAAGTAATCGATTAAAAGCAAATCAGAAATGATAATCATTTTTGTGGAATTTATCGATCGATTAATCGATTATACGATTAATCGTGGCAGCCTTAATATTAATTGAATTGTAACACACTGACCTGATAAGTATATGCTATCTCAGGACAAGTCAGCTTTATCAGGGTTACGTGACATTGGATTTTTTTTTTTAATGAATCAAACTCCTGGAAAATGTGGCAAAAAAATGTTATTATGACTGGAAAAATTGGAAAAATTATTTGAAAAAAAAATAACATAAGAAAAATTACGGTCAGGTGGTAATAAATATAAAGACAGATTACTGCTGGCAGTATGAGGACAATTGATAACTGATTGTAAATTGCACAAACTGATAAATAGAATACCAGATTCCTGTCATTTGATATCAAGTTTATTAGGCTCGGCTTCGAGAACGCGTGTAGAATTGGCAAGTCTCGCGATTCTACAAGTGTTCTTGAAGCCTTACCTGATAAACTTGATATCAAAAGACACGAACCTGGTATTCTGTATATTCAACTCTGCTGCCTGTTTTCAGTTTATCTACCACTTGATATGCCCATGCCCATCGGGGCTTGAAGAAGTAGACGGGCTGCATGATGTTTCCACGCAGAGCTGAAACCGACCGCACATGAGTACTGGTAAACTGCTTAGAGGATCTAAGCCTGCCCAGGCAAGGTGGTGTGTGTCGGACTGTCCATGCTTATAAACCCTATTGGTTTCATTGGGCGACAGGGCTTGAGATGTTATTTCATCACAATGTCGGGTAAAAGTCCCACAAAATTGGAAACAGCGTCGCCAAAATGACCTATACAGTGTTGATGGGGACATTAAACCTCAAATCAAACAAACAAACAAAATCTACCACTTGATCCTACACCATTATAGGCACACATTAAGCCTGTAAGTTGTTTATTTTTAGCTCATCGCCACGTAGTGACGAGGTGAGCTTTTGGGATCACCTTTTGTCCGTTGTGCGTCCATCAGTGCGTGCATCCGTGCGTAAACAATTTCTTCAAACAACATCTCCTCCAAAACTACTTATCGGATTTTGATCAAACTTCACAGGAATGATCCTTAGGTGGTTCCCTTTCAAAGTTGTTCAAATGGTTCCAGTCCGTTGCACATATAGGTCACAGGAGCCAAAAATAGATTTTTTTCACCGAAAACTTAAAAAATCTTCTCCGAAACCGCAAGGCCCAGGTCTTTGATATTTGGTATGAAGCTTCATCTAGTGAACCCCTACCAAGATTGTTCAAATTATAGTGCTGGGGCCCAAAATGCCCCCGCCCCGGGGCCCTTTGATTTTACATGGGCTTATATTATAATATAGGGAAAATCTTTAAAAATTTTCTTCTCTGAAGCCGCAAAGCCCAGGTCTTTGATATTTGGTATGAAGCTTCATCTAGTGGACCCCTACCAAGATTGTTCAAATTATAGTGCTGGGGCCAAAAATGCCCCGCTTTTAGTTTTACATGGGCTTATATAAGGTAAGTCTTTAAAAATCTTCTTCTCTGAAACTGCAAGGCCCAGGTCTTTGCTATTTGGTATGAAGCTTCATCTAGTGGACCCCTACCAAGATTGTTCAAATTATAGTGCTGGGGCCAAAAATGCCCATGCCCAGGGGCCCTTTGGTTTTACATAGGCTTATATCGGGAAAATCTTTGAAAATCTTCTTCTCTGAACCTGCAAGGCCAAGGTCTTTGATATTTGGTATGAAGCTTCATCTTGTGGACCTCTACCAAGATTGTTCAAATTATAGCCCTGGTGCCAAAAATATCCCCGCTCCGGGGCCCTTTGGTTTTACATAGACTTATATTGGAAAATTTTGAAAAATCTTCTTCTCTGAAACCGCAAGGCCAAGGTCTTTGATATTTGGTGTGTAGCTTCATCTAGTGGTATGAAGCTTCAGCTAGTGGACCTCTACCAAGTTTATTCAAATTATAGCCCTGAGACCAAAAATGCCCCCGCCTCGTGGCCCTTTGGTTTTACATAGACTTATATAGGGAAAATCTTTAAAAATCTTCCACATGGCCTAGGTCTTTGATATTTGGTGTGAAATTTCATCTACTGGACCTCTATCAAGATTGTTCAAATTATAGCCCTGGGGCCAAAACTGCCCCCGCCCGAGACCCTTTGGTTTTACATAGACTTATATAGGGAAATCTTTAAAATCTTCTTCTCTGAAACTGCAAAGCTCATGTCTTTGATATTTGGTATGGAGCTTCATCTAGTGGACCACTACCAAGTTTGTTCAAATTATAGCCCTCGGGCCACAAATGCCCCAGCCCCGGGGCCCTTTGGTTTTACACAGACTTATATAGAGATTATCTTTGAAATCTTCTTCTCTGAAACCGCAAGGCCCAACTTTGATATTTGGTGTGAAGCTTCATCTAGTGGATCTCTATCAACATTGTTTAAATTATAGCCCTGATGCCAAAAATGTCCCCGCCCCGGGGCCATTTGGTTTTACGTAGGCTTATGTAGTGCTGGGGCCAAAAATGCCCCCGCCCAGGGGCCCTTTGGTTTTACATGGGCTTATATAGGGAAAATCTTTAAAAATCTTCTTCTCTGAAACCGCAAGGCCCAGGTCTTTGATATTTGGTATGAAGCTTCATTTAGTGGACCCCTACGAAGATTATTCAAATTATAATGCTAGGGCAAAAAATGCCTCCGCCCTGGGGCCCTTTGGTTTTACATAGGCTTATATAGCGAAAATCTTTAAAAAAATCTTCTTCTCTGAACCTGCAAGGTCAAGGTCTTTGATATTTGGTGTGTAGCTTCATCTAGTGGACCTTTGCCAAGATTGTTCAAATTATAGCCTTTGTTCATATTTGTTATGAAGCTTCACCTTTTTCGGCCTCCTTTAACATTATAATAATGCACATTATAACCCTGGGGTCAATAATGGCCCTCCCTGGGGCCCACTTGTTACTCTATGGATCTGGTGAGCGATCCAGGGCCATCATGGCCCTCTTGTTAAATATAAAAGTACATATCAGATAAATGAAATCAGACGATTGACTCTTAAGTATGCACTATGATCATTTTATTAGCTCACCTGTCACGTAGTGACAAGGTGAGCTTTTGTCATCACATTTTGTCCGTCGTCAGTGCGTCCGTGCATCCATCCGTGCGTGCGTAAACAATTTCTTGTCCGCACGATAGCATCTTCATTTATGATTTGATTTTAACCAGACTTGCACACAACTTGTACCGTCAGGAGATCTAGGTTCCTTTCTTGAACCAGCCATATCCCATTATGTGTTACGGAGTTACGGCCCCTGAAAGAGCAAAAATTGCCTATTTTGGTCTTGTCCGCATGGTAGCATCTTCATTATGTCTCCCCCGAAAAATTTTTTTTCGGAGAGACATATTGTTTTTCCCCCGGGCGTCTGTCTGTCTGTCTGTCCGTCTGTCCGTCTGTCTGTCTGTCCGTCTGTCTGTCTGTCCGTCTGTCTGTCACACATTCGTGTCCGCTCTGTAACTTGAAAACCGTTAGAGCTATATTCACGAAACTTCGTATAAATATTAATCAGCATTAGACGACGTGCAGTGTGCAAGAACCATAACTCTCGCATTTATACTTTTTGAACTATCTCCCTTGGAAGTTTGTTGGTATGTATATATGTATGGGCAAATCCTGTCCGGTCAATAACTTTCTTATTTTTTGATGGATTTTAAAATTACTCGGCAGAAATATTAACAACCATAAGACGATGTGTGTTGCGCATGAGGCAGGTCGGTACCTCAAAGGTCAAGGTCATACTTAGAGGTCAAAGGTCAAAAAAGGGGCCTTTTTTTCGTATTTGGTCAATAACTTTCTTATTTTGAGATGGATTTTAAAATTACTTGGCATAATTATTAACAGCCATAAGACAATGTGTGGTGTGCATGAGGCAGGTCGGTTCCTCAAAGGTCAAGGTCATACTTAGAGGTCAAAGGTCAAAAAAGGGGCCTTTTTTTCGTATTTGGTCAATAACTTTCTAATTTTGAGATGGATTTTAAAATTACTTGGCATAATTATTAACAATCATGAGACGATGTGTGGTGCACATGAGGCAGGTCGGTACCTCAAAGGTCAAGGTCATACTTAGAGGTCAAAGGTCAAAAAGTGGGCCTTTTTTCGTATTTGGTCAATAACTTTCTTATTTTGAGATGGATTTTGAAATCACATGGCAGAAATGTGAACCAATATAAGGCGATATGTTGCACGCATGACCAAGGTTGGTACCTCAAAGGTCAAGGTCATACTTAGAGGTCAAAGGTAAAAAAAGGGGCCTTTTTTCGGGTTTTGTCAATAACTTGCCTATTTTTAAATAGAATTTGAAGTTACTTGGCAAACATGTTAACTATCACGGGACGATGTGTTGCATGCATGATTCAGTTTGGTACCTAAAATGTCAAGGTCATACATAGAGGTCAAAGGTAAAAAAGGGGCCTTTTTTCGTGTTTGGTCAATAACATTTTGAAATTGCTAGGCAGAAATGTTAACCACCATGAGATGATGTTTTGCACGCATGACCCAGTTTAATACCTGAAAGGTCAAGGTCATACATAGAGGTTAAAGGTAAAAAAAAGGGCCTTTTTTGTGTTCTGTCAATAACTTTCTTATTATGCCCCCAACTTTGAAAAAGTTGGAGGGGCATATTGGTTCTGGTTCGTTCGTCAGTTACGCTTTTGATGCATAGCATAACTAAAGAACCGTGTATGCTAGGGTTTTGAAATTTCATATATGGATTCATCATGGAAAATTAGCTTACGCATATTTTTTTTCTCGTCCGGATTATGCCCCCTTCAAGAGTTATTGCCCTTTGAATTTTTTTTTTAATAAAATCTTGTCAGCAAGATATCTCAAAAACAATTGGAGCTAGAGCCTTGAAAGTTGGTGAATATATTGATGGTGATGAGTAGATGAACTGATTAACTTTTGACAAAATTCCGAAAAATACTTCGTGAGTTATGGCCCTTTGTCATTTTGGTAATTTGTGCCCATTGTAATGTATGCTAAAAGTGATGCATAGCATAACTTTAGAACCGTGTATGCTAGGGTTTTGAAATTTCATATATGGATTCCTCATGAAAAATTAGCTGGCGCGTATTTTTTTTCTCGTCCGGAATATGCCCCTTTCAAGAGTTATTGCCCTTTGAAATTTTTTTAATTAAATCTTGTCAGCAAGATATCTCAAAAACTATTGGAGCTAGAGCCTTGAAAGTTGGTGAATAGATTGTTGGTTATGAGTAGATGAACTGATTAACTTATGACAAAATTCCGAAAAATACTTAGTGAGTTATGGCCCTTTGTCGTTTTGGTAATTTGTGCCCATTGTAATGTATGCTAAAAGTGATGCATAGCATAACTTTAGAACCGTGTATGCTATAGTTTTGAAATTTCATATATGCATTCCTAATGGAAAATAAGCTGATGCGTATTTTTTTTTCTCATCCGGATTATGCCCCTTTCAAGAGTTATTGCCCTTTGAAATTTTTTTAATAAAATCTTGTCAGCAAGATATCTCAAAAACTATTGGAGCTAGAGGCTTGAAAGTTGGTGAATATATTGTAGGTGATGAGTAGATGAACTGATTAACTTTTGACAAAATTCCGAAAAATACTTAGTGAGTTATGGCCCTTTGTCATTTTGGTAATTTGTGCCCAAAGTGATGCATAGCATAACTTTAGAACCGTGTATGCTAGGGTTTTGAAATTTCATATATGGATTCCTCATGAAAAATTAGCTGGCGCGTATTTTTTTTCTCGTCCGGAATATGCCCTTTGAAATTTTTTTAATAAAATCTTGTCAGCAAAATATCTCAAACACAATTGGAGCTAGAGCCTTGAAAGTTGTTGAGTATATTGGTGGTGATGGGTATATGAACTGATTAACTTTTGACAAAATTCCGAAAAATACTTTGCGAGTTATGGCCTTTTGTCATTTTGGTAATTTGTGCCCATTGCAATGAATGCTAAAAGTGATGCATAGCAGAACTTTAGAACTGTGTATGCTATGGTTTTGAAATTTCATATATGCATTCCTAATGGAAAATAAGCTGACGCGTATTTTTTTTCTCATCCGGATTATGCCTCTTTCAAGAGTTATTGCCCTTTGAATTTTTTTTAATAAAATCTTGTCAGCAAGATATCTCAAAAACTATTGGCGCTAGAGGCTTGAAAGTTGGACCATGAGTCATGTGCAAGACCTAGGTCCATACCTCCAATGTCAAGGTCATACCTAGAGGTCAAAGGTAAAAAAAGGACAGTCAATAACTTCCTTATTCTTTGATGGATTATGAAATTACTTGGCAGAAATGTTAACCATCATGAGACGATGTGTTGTACCGCAAAGGTCAAGGCCATACTTAGAGGTCAAAGGTAAAAAAGTGCTTTTTAGCTCACCTGAGCACGAAGTGCTCAAGGTGAGCTTTTGGGATCAGTCTTTGTCCGTCGTCCGTCGTCCGTGCGTGCGTCCGTCGTCAACTTTTGCTTTAAACAACATCTCCTCCAAAACTGCTGGACAGATTTTGATCTAATTTTGACAGGAATGCTCCTTGGGTGATCCTCTACCAAAATTGCTCAAACTGTTCCGCTCTGGTGAACAAGATGGCCGCCAGAGCTAAAAATAGAAAATTCTTTAAACGACTTCTCCTGCTTAACAAGTGGATGGAGTTTGAAATTGTTTCACAGGAATGTTCCTTGGATGACCCTCTACCAAAATTGCTCAAACCGTTCAGCTCTGGTGAACAAAATGGCCGCCAGAGCTAAAAATAGAAAAACCTTTAAACAACTTCTTCTCCTTAACCAGTGAATGGATTTTGAAATTATTGCACAGGAAGGTTTCTTGGGTGCCCCTCTACTAAAATTGCTCAAACCAATCCGCTCGGGTGAACAAAATGGCCACCAGAGCTAAAAATAGAAAAACCTTTAAAGGACTTCTTCTCCTTAACCAGTGGATGGATTTTGAAATTACTTGACAGGAATGTTCCTTGGGTGACCCTCTACCAAAATTGCTCAAACCGTTCCGCTCGGGTGAACAAAATGGCCGCCAGAGCCAAAAATAGAAAAAGCTTTAAATGACTTTTTCTCCTTAACTAGTGGATGGATTTTGAAATTACTTCACAGAAATGTTCCTTCGGTGACCCTCTACCAAAATTGCCCAACCGTTCCGCTCGGGTGAACAAAATGGCCGCCAGAGCTAAAAATAGAAAACGCTTTAAACAACTTTTTCTCCTTAACCAGTGGATGGATTTTAAAATTATTTCACTGGAAGGTTCCTTGGGGGATCCTCTACCAAAATTGCTCAAACTGTTCAGTTTTAAACCCCATTGGTTTCATTGGGCGGCAGGGCTTGAGATGTCATTTCATCAAAAATGACTTTTACTTCTCAAAATGACTTCTACTCCTAAACAGGCCGACTGATTTTGAATTAATTTCACAGAAATGGTCTTTGGGTCCAACCAAAATTGCTCAAACCCTCCACTCCACCATATATTACCCACAATTCGGTTTGTACAATAGGATCAGGTGAGGGATCCAGGGCCATCATGGCCCTCTTGTTTTGTTTACGGCCAATAACTTTTTTTTATTTTTCTATGAACATTTTTAAAGTTACTATGCAGAAATCTTCATCTTCATTATATGATGTGTTGCACACAAGACCCAGCTCAATACCTCCAATGTCAAGGTTATACTTAGCAGTCAAAAATGGGGGAGACATCTGTGTTTTTGTAGAAAAACAAATTCTAGTTTATGATTTGATTTTAACCAGACTTGCACACTACTTGTACCAACATGATCTCAGGAGAGCTAGGTTCCTTTCTTGAACCAGCCATATCCCATCATGTGTTACGGAGTTACGGCCCCTGAAAGGGCAAAAATTGCCTATTTTGGTCTTGTCCGCATGATAGCATCTTCATTTATGATTTGATTTTAACCAGACTAGCACACAACTTGTACCAACATGAGATCTGGGTTCCTTTCTTGAACCAGCCATATCCCATCATGTGTTACTGAGTTACGGCCCCTTAAAGGGCAAAAATTGCCTATTTTGGTCTTGTCCGCACGATAGCATACTCATTTATGATTTGATTTTAACCAGACTTGCACACAACTTGTACCACCATGAGATCTGGGTTCCTTTATTGAACCAGCCATATCTCATCATGTGTTACTGAGTTACGGCCCCTGAAAGGGCAAAAATTGCCTATTTTGGTCTTGTCTGCATGATAGATGTTTCATTTATGATTTGATTTTAACTAAACTTACACCCAATTTGTACCACCACAAAATCTCGGTTTAGTTTAGTCGGGTCAAAAAGTAGGTCAGTAGGTCAAATCAGAAAAAAACCTTGTGAAGACACGGGAGGCCACAGTTTTGGTCCGATCATCATCAAACTTGCCCAGAATGATCATCTTGACAATATTTCAGTCACGTTGGAATATGGGTGTTGTCGGGTCAAAAAGTAGGTCAGTAGGTCAAATCATAGAAAAACCTTCTGAACACACTAGAGGCCACAATTTATGTCCAATCATCATCAAACTTGCTCAGAATGATCATCTTGATAATATCTTGGTCACATTCGAATATGAGTCATGCCGGGTCAAAAAGTAGGTCAGTAGGTCAAATCATAGAAAAACCTTCTGAACACACTAGAGGCCACAATTTATGTCCAATCATCATCAAACTTGCTCAGAATGATCATCTTGATAATATCTTGGTCACATTCGAATATGAGTCATGCCGGGTCAAAAAGTAGGTCAGTAGGTCAAATCATAGAATACACTAGAGGCCGCAGTTTTGGCCCAATCATTATCAAACCTGCCCAGAATGATCATCTTGACAATATCTTGGTCAAGTTTGAATACAGGTCATGTCGGGTCAAAAAGTAGGTCAGTAGGTCAAATCATAGAAAAACCTTGTGAACACACTAGAGGCCACAGTTTTGGTCCGATCATCATCAGACTTGCCCAGAATGATCATTTTGACAATATCTCGGCCAAGTTCGAATATGGGTTATGTCGGGTCACAAAGTAGGTCAGTAGATCAAATCATAGAAAAACCTTGTGAATACACTAGAGGCCACAGTTTTTGTCTGATCATCATGAAACTTGCTCCAAATGATAAACTTGACATTTTCTCGGGCAAGTTCGAATATGGGTCATGTAGGGTCAAAAGTAGGCCAGTAGGTCAAATCAGAGAAAAACCTTGTGAACACACTAGAGGCCACTGTTTTGGTCCGGTCATCATCAAACTTGCTCAGAATGATAGTCTTGACAATAGCCGGGTCAAGTTTGAATACGGGTCATATCGGGTCAAAAAGTAGGTCAGTAGGTCAAATCATAAAAAAGCTTGTGAACACACTACAGGCCACAGTTTTGGTCCGATCATCATCAAACTTGCCCAGAATGATCATCTTGACAATATCTCAGTCAAGTTCAAATATGGGTCATGTAGGGTCAAAAAGTAGATCATTTTATTTACATAAACTGGTATATACTTATTCTCTGCATGTGAAGCTTAAGTTGGAAACAGGTATACATGTATTTATTATATTTCTGAATTGTCGTTTTTGGAATCTACACCTGATTATAAAGGTTTTAAAACTTATTCATGACAGCTTGTATGAGCTGGTTAACCCTTCTTGTACCGAATGGAATCTTCCCTATATATCCCAGGAGTCCATTTCAAAATGAAGGGATGTCAGGTTGTGTTTATGTTCAATATTTAATTGGAAAATGGCTTAACTTTTCGCAAACAGTGTAGGCTCTGATCTGCGGCATCTGATCTGGGCCTACACTGTTTGCCAGGGTACCTGTTTTGGGGTTTCCAGTACAAAATGGGTTAATGTGAAAAAGTCTGTTTCTACCATTATCTTACAAGTAAAAAAAAAGTATATGAATAATTCAGCAATAGCCCAAACAACCAATATGCAGAACCTTTACTGTGTACAGTTACCATATTTTTCACGGGGTGTAATAATGGTAACAAGAGTTTGTTTATTGTTCAGCTTTACCCTTGTCCTGCTGAATAAATTAATTTTGCCATACCCCTTTATGGCATTCAACCAATCAAATTACTTGATATAGTGTACCTGTATTTCGTTCAAATTCACAAACTGAATGACAAACAGTGTAGATCCTGATCAGATGGCTTTTTCATAAGCCATCTGATCTGTCAAACAGTGTAGATACAGATCAGATGGCTTTTTCATAAGCCATCTGATCTGTTTCTACACTGTTAGCAAAGATAGGTGTTGTCGTGTTCAGCAGGATAAGACTTCTTTAGAAGCCATTTGATCTGGATCTACACTGTTTGCAAAGGTAGGGTTGGAGGGGTGGGGGTATCGTGTTCAGCAGGTCAAGGGTTAACATGACAAATTAATCTGCAAAACCTTTGCTTTAATTTGTATTTATCATACTTCGTACA